>PVJN01010812.1:0-56433 GCA_004026805.1 Lasiurus borealis
ATTCCTGCGGCCCATTCTCTCTCGGGCCCCCGTGCAGGGCTGAGGCCGGTGGGCCCCGGAGAACACAGGCCCGCATTCAGGCCGGGGACGGCGCTGCGGGGCGGGGAGGCGGGCGGAGGGAAAAGTGAACCGAATGTACCTACGATGGTTGCGCCACCAACTTAATACCTGGCCGGGGAGACAAAGGCTCTTTAGAAAGCGACCGGGCTGGCCCTTCTCCCCATCCCCCCGCTCCCCCACACCCCCGGGAGTTCAAAAGATAACAGGAGCTGAAAATGAGGCTCTCCCCGTAATGAAACTTTTCCCAGTCATTTCGGGAGCTATTACCCATGATGACAGAGATCTGATGCGAGCGCTCCCAGGCTCTGCCCATGCGTGAAGGGTCTTTTCTCTCTGGGCGTGCACGTGTGCGCATGGGCACGTGCACATGCATGGGTGCACGTCTGTCCCCCGCCCCCATTCCTGGACAAAATGACCCATCCACTGGGGTCCCTACTCCTTTTCACACACAGGCAGAGGGGTGTCTGTTCCTCTCGGAGTCCCCGGTTTAAAGGGAACCCTCCCACCAGGAGCTCTACCTTATTCTTAGCGGAGGGTAGGAATGGGGATGTAACCATTCCTCCTTCATGCGTGCCTTTCTGCTGGGGGTCCGGGAATCGCACTTGCCCGTGGAAGTGGGTGGAGGCCTCAGAGTTAAGTTCTGGTGATAAAGGAGGGGGCAACCCTGTGGTCTAAACAGCACAGCACAAGGGGGAGGGGTGATGGGGGATGGAGCACTTCTCTTCTCCATGGGGCGGGCCTGCAGGCACCAGGGTCAGAGTATAAAGGCCAGGTCGGACATGGGCCTTAGATCCCCAGTCCTCAGTCAAAGTCTTCATTAAGAGGAAGACCACCTCGCCGAGACGGTTTTGGCTCAGTGGATTGAGCGTCGGCTTGAGGACTGAAAGATCCCAGGTTCGATTCCAGTTGGGGGCATGTACCTTGCTTGCGGGCACATCTCCACTCTGGGGCGTGCAGGAGGCGGCTGATCGATGTCTCTCTCTCATCGATGTTTCTGACTTTCTATCTCTCCCCCTTCCTCTCTGTAAAAAATCAATAAAATATATTTAAAAAAAAAAAAAGAAGGAATACCACTTTGCTAGGAAACTGGCGAGCAGAGACAGAAAGAGCCGGGTCTAAAAGGTCCCTGAGAAATAAGAATGAAAATGTGCGCTTGAATACCGAACAGGATTTATTTTTTGCCTTCTAATTTAAAAAAAGCACTAAAAATCTTCTCTGAGTCACTACTTTTTTGTGTGTGCGTTTCTCGAAAAGACTGGAAGTGCCATGAGAACAGGGACTGTATCACGAACCCCCGGTACCTGGCCTAGAAGGGCTAAATCGCTCTTTTCTGGGTGCAGAAAACCTCCTGACTCCCCAGGAGGAGAAAGGCCAGCCACAGCGGTAGGCAGGGCCCAGCCCCTCTCGCTCACAGGGGCTGATTGTTACATTTACAAGAGTCTTGCGGGCCACTTGTTAAACCCGGCCACCATTAAACGCTTAATTCTGTAAACTTCCAGCGAAACCAGTTCTCCGAAGAACAAAGGTAAAGAAGGGGATCACCGCCTTACTGTTCCATAGCGTTGTCACTGTCATCTGTGCGCTGGAGGTGGTCCGCATCTGTCCTGCCCATATAACAGACCTACTATGTGATGGTGACCACCGGCCCTCTCCCCCCACTCCGTGTCCCCGAATGTCACAGTTCTAGCTGCACGTTGGCCATGGCGGGCACAGGAACGTCACACAAATCTAAACATGCTACAGGTCAGGGTTGGGTGGATGGATGGCTCTATCGTTGTCTAGACTTAAGATCAAGCAATGAAGGAAACACCAGTGACGCAGATGACATACATCTAGAGCTGTTGCATCGTGAGTAGCCAATACGTATATGAAACCTGCTTCCAGTATTCAAAACCTTTTCTTCCTCAGCGGAGAAATTACATCATTGGCTGGGAAGTGAGGTTCAAAGGTACCGTATTTTCCAGTGTATAAGACGACCCCAATGTTTCCAGTTAAAATATAGGGTTTGGGATATATACATACTCACCCTATAAGACGACCCCGACTTTTGAGAAGCTTTTCCTGGGTTAAAAAGTTGTCTTATACACTGGAAAATACGGTATGTCTTCCTTAACTGAGATGAAATGACCCACCACCATTCCAGCTAGAACCGCCCTCTTTCATCCACTGCAAAACAGAAGTCAGGAGGAGATTGTTTGCCCGGAACCCATGAGCCGTTCGGGATGGACAGTGAAGGGCACGGCCTGTTTTATAACGGTCTGCAAATGAGACTCTCCACATCTTTTTTTTTTTTTAATATATTTTATTGATTTTTTACAGAGAGGAAGGGAGAGAGATAGAAAGTCAGAAACAGCGATGAGAGAGAGACATCAATTAGCCGCCTCTTGCGTGCCCACGGTGGAGATGTGCCTGCAAACAAGGTACATGCCCCCAACCGGAATCAAACCTGGGTCCCCCCAGTCCACAAGCCGGCATTCTATCCACTGAGCCAAACCGGTCTCGGCCGCTCCACATCTTTTACCTCAGGGTTGATCATCCTGCATGCATGTGGAAACATGAACATTTTTTTTTTCAGAGGGCTATTTGCTAAACATGGGTCAGGGTGCCACTGTCCAAAGACACAACTTCATGTAGAGAAAAGGGGTCACTGGGGTGGTTTCCAGAATGATGAGCAGAAGAGTGTGCATATGCACCCATGTGTGTGCACGTGCGTGCACGTGCGTGTGTCTGGTCCATCACCCAGCGCTGGGTCCATAGCGGCAGGTCACAGAGCGCTGAGGGAGGCTGAGGTAGGACAACACTGGGGACTATGGCCGCCTCCCCTACTTTTCCTCACATCCACCAAGCACACGGCTCATCCAAGAGGATGTTTCTGCGCGCAGGTAGTGTTTTCCTTCCCAAAAGAACTTTCTCGCAAACCGTATCGTGGGAGCCTCAGAAGGACCTCATGGTAAAGGCAAGACGGAGCGCACCCCCACTTCATGGATGAGCATCGAAGGCTCAAAAAGCTTCTGCCGTTTGCCCAGAGTCACCCGACGGAGGGAACGGAGCTACTGTGCGGGATGACTTTCTCTCTCCCCCTCCAGGGTCCTCCTCTCTCCCCAGCAGGGACAGACCTCTCCTCTGCCAGCCGCCATGTCACAACAAGAAGAGGGGACACGCGTGACCAACAACCTCCAGGCCCCGGTGTGTCCCATGCTCATCCCACACCTGGTGGTTACCTGCCGGCCTGTGCTCTCTCCAGGTTCCATGGACCATAATGCACTCATGAGGGTCAAGTTCACACAAAGGATGAAGTGCAAGGTCCCCAGGCATGTGGAGTGGACCATAACATTGGAAGTCACTCCAGTGACAACGAAAAAAAAAATTAAAGCCGAGGCAAGGAGCCAGCAGCAGTTCCTAGAGGCAGCCTTCCCGTGGTGACCAGCTTTCCGGAACCGAGAGCGATGCTATTGTTTTTTTTCTGGGGCGACCCACATCTGAATCCCCCACGGGCAGGAGCTCTGCGTGTCTCGCCGGCTCCCAGCACAGGACGTGCTTGGCCGGTAGTAGATGCTTCACGCACACCTCATGTTCACACATGGGCTGGACACGCCGACCACCGAGGCCATCCGCTCCCCACCCTTGATGCCATGGGATGAGGAGTTGTCCTGTCTGTCCGCCCCATGGCTGGCAGGTGGGGGCATCCGTCGGTGTCTGGACCTCGGCGTGAGGAGGACCCTCCCCCTCCCCGCTCTGGTCCCTTCCCTCCCGCTGCTATCGCTCTGAGCAGAAATCAATAGCAAACCTGGCTCCTTCACAAAGCCAAACAGGTGTGAGAGATTAGCTCCCTGGCCGGAGACTCTGTCCAGAGAAACAATGTCAAATCCCCCCCTAATACAGTCCAGAGCCGCGAGCGATCCCGCCTCGCTATTAGGCAGGAAAGAGAAAACACAGCCCGGCTCCTTCCCAATTAGCTCCAAGGACCCTCGGATGAGCCGAATCGAAGCCAGAGAGGCCTACCACGGTCTGGCTCCCAAGGCAGACGCGCCCTGCCTTCCCCCGGCGAGTGGAAACTGGCTGGCCCGGCTTCCCGGCCTTCTTGGCACGAGGGTGCAGACGGCCCCCCCCCGAGCCCCCACCCCCACCCCCACGAGCTGTCTCTGCCTCTGATTCAAACCATCTTTGCGCCGCGCTGCCAGATCGCTTACTTTGATTTTCCATATGGAGGCTCGGTCTCCTCTGCCAGGCCGGTGTTTACAGGGATGGGCTTTCTGACAGTCGCGCTGTCAGGGAGCGAGGGGATGCGATCCCTCCCCTGCGCGTGAATCACTTTCTTGTCATCCAGAAAAACACGCGGCGAAAAGAGCCACATCCTGAAGCAATAGCAACAACAACAGGGAAATCCCGAGAGCATGTGCAGCGAGGGTGTCTCTTCTTTCCTTTCCCGCCTGCCCTCCACCCCTACCCCGAGCTCACAGGTCGTGGCGTGGAAAACAGAGACCGCAGGGAGCCCAGGGCCACGTGACCTCATGTTCACACACGGGCTGGACACGCCGACCACCGAGGCCATCCACTCCCCGCCCCACCCGCCTTCCACGGTGTTTGCAGGAAGCTCTTTGCATCCTCAGCACCCTATCTGAACTTGGGGGGTGGGGGGCGCTCGGAGAAGGGGGGTTAAGCTGTGTTCATAATAAGCTCTGAGTAAGGATTGGCAGGCACTGTCCTAGGGCATGAAAGCACGACTTGAATTCTCAGAAGCACTTGAGGAATTTTATCAAGGAGGTAGCTAAGTATCATATTTTTCCGGCGTATAAGACGACTTTTTAACCCAGGAAAATCTTCTCTAAAGTCAGGGGGTCGTCTTATACGCCGGGTGTCATCTTATAGGGCGAGTATATCCCAAACTCTATGTTTTAACTGGAAAAGTTGGGGGCCGTCTTATACTTGCGGGAAAATACGGTATTTAAAAAGGTACTTGTCCAAAGCCAATGGCTACCCACTGGTAGAACTAACATTTGGACCAGGAATCCACATCTGGCACTGGGGTAGACTCTCGTGCTGTTGGTCAAAGATGCCCTCTCCTTTCTCAGCTCCTCCTTCCCCACGCACAGTGGGATCTCATTTCCAGGGCTCCGATGTTGGGCGGGGTCTGGTGCCCAGCGTAGCCAATGAGTTGTGAGCAAAAGTAACGTGTGTAGCGTCCAAACAGAGCCAGTGTGCATCCTGCCAGAACGCAGGTTCCCCGTGCCACCCTCCCCGGGTGTGTGAGGGCCTTCCGGGGTACCCATGGAAGCTCCCTTGCTAACACGAGTGCCGTTTACAGGGCGTTAACTTTATTATAAGGTGACGGATACTGGTTTCGTGTGAGTTTCTGTATCTGTGTTTTATTTGATAGTAAGAGATTAAAAAATAGTGGAGGGCTGTTTGTTACCGCACAGCTAACAACCCTGACTGATACAGTGATACCTTGAATTACGAGTTTAATTTGTTCCATAACCTTGAGGCGTGGGAAACTATGAGATGCTCGAGTCACGGTAAACTGGTGGGTCATGTGCAGCCGGCCGATCATGCAATTACTCCTATCTCAAATGTTGCTCATATTTCAAAGCAAAAATTGCTCGCTCGATGGCTCGTATCTCAAAAATCTCGTTTGTTAGGGCACTCGTATCTCAAGGTACCACTGTACATCTTCACGGCTCCTGTTATGAAGTCTTATGTGTTAGTGATGCCCCTTCTGCTTCGGGGTCAACATATTGCTGAGATGAGGGCTGAAACCTTTGTTGTTGTTTCTGGAGAGTCTAAGTCTCGTGATGAGAAGGACATGGCGGAAACAGGAACTGAACCAGGGGATGCATAGCTGGGGCAGCAAGGCTACAAAGACTCCGCCCACCCAGCCTTTCCTTAGGGGTGGGGCTGCCTCCCAATAGGCAGGACACGGTTGACTCTCCAATAGAGACTCCAACTAGGAGACATCACTGGCGCCTTCTCTCCAGCCCCGCACCCTCACACCCTCAGCAGGGCCTCTCCTGGCGACTCCAGTCTCTGCCGCAGGGTGTTCTGGGAAATGCACGCAGAGGGAGGGTGGCAAAGGGAACAGCCTCGGGGGACGTTCAGGCAGGAGTGTCAGCTCCAGGCAGAAGAAGGCTCCTATGGTCTTTCACGTAAACCTATGGCAAGAGCCTGAGAGAGCTTCAGAGAGACCCTGCAGCTCACCTAGAGCTCAGCAGCTGCACCGGGCAGGAGAGACTGCCCTGCCTTTCCCTGCCCCGAGCCAGCGCAGGCCGACTCCTGCCTCACTGGGAGCTGGCAAGATCCAGAGGCACGCCCTCGCTGGTTTGGCTCAGTGGATAGAGTGTCGGCCTGCAGACGGAAGGGTCCTAGGTTCGATTCCGGCTAAGGGCATATGCCTGGGTTGCAGGCTCGATCCCCAGTTGGGGGCATGCAGGAGGCAGCTGATCGATGATTCTCTCTCATCATTGATGTGTCTATCTTTCCCTCTCCCTTCCTCTCTGAAATCAATAAAATATATTTTTTTTAAAAAAGGTACAGAGGCACAAACAGTGGTGCCAAAGCGGATCCCCACACTCCAACCCCCAATTGCTGTGAGCCAGGGAGAGGCAGGATGCTGTGCCCTGACAGCCACTGTGTCCTTCTGCGGGCTGCCCGCTGTCTGTATGTCACCTCTGCCCACCTCCAATGTAGCAGTTGCTGTGTGGGGAAATGACAAGAACTATGAGTCAAAAAAAATACATATATATATCTATACATATAGATATATAGATATATAGAGAAAGAAAGAGAGACTCTGTTGTCTGTTTTGTTTTTTTAGTTTGTTTTTGTTTGTTTTTTAAATACATTTTTTATTGATTACAGAGAGGAAGGGAGAGGGATAGAGAGCTAGAAACATAGATGAAAGAGAAACATCGATCAGCTGCCTCCTGCACGCCCCCTATTGGGGATGTGCCCGCAACCAAGGTACATGCCCTCGACCGGAATCGGACCCTTCAGACTGCAGGCTGATGCTCTATCCACTGAGCCAAACTGGTTTCGACTGCCCCAATGATTTTAAGCAATGTTTCCCATAATCCTCCACACACAATGGTCTCTAGGTTCTGTGGTCCTGCCTCCCAGTATTTTTTTAATATATGTTTTCATTGATTTCAGAGAGGAAGGGAGAGAGAGATAGAAACATCCATTTCAGAGGGGAAGGGAGAGAGAGAGAGAATCATTGATCAGCTGTCTCCTGCACACCCCACGTTGAAGATCGAGCCTGCAACCCAAGCATGTGCCCTGAATGGGACTCGAACCTCGACTTTCTGGTTCATAGGTTGATGCTCAACCACTGAGCCATGACTGCTAGGCTCAACATTTGTTTAATGTGAATGTAACGCTGCCTCAGCCCCCAGAGTCCTGGTTCTCCGGGTTCAGCGGAGAGGCACAGTGCTACACCATCTGCTGTTTACCTGAGTGGCTGGTCTCTCGGCAGAATGAAGGTCAAGGCCCTCAGTGTGGCCTTCAAGGTACATTGACCTCTCGGCAGCCATGTTCCCAGGTATGCTAGGGAACGATGCTTCTAATTTGTGGATGGAAGGTCGTGGGGGGTTGCCAGCCACTGTTCTCGCCTGCCACCTTCATGGCTCATGCAACCCAACCCCACCTCTCAAGGTTCAGATCTGAGGCCACCTCCCCTGTGAAGCCTTCTCCCACCCATCCCCAAGGAACTGAGCCCTCTTCCACCTCCGTCTCCAGGGGACCCTTTGCATCGGCCTCTGTCACCATAGCCATCGCTCTGCTCTGAACCCCATCAAGGCAAACCTTGGGGTTTTTCCAACTTTATATCCCACGGGCCCAGCAGCATGCTGGCACATAGCAGGTATTGAACGGATATGAGTGAACAGAAAACAGAGATAGTTTCCCATTAATCAGAGAAAGAAAGGGCCTTAATTATGAGAGCACATCCCAAATCGGATGGTGCTAGGCCCGTCCACGTGATCCCCATGCAGGGATGTTGTACGGAGGATTGATACGCCCAGGAAGAGGTCGACCAGGTGACCTTGAAGAGCCATCTTCAGTCTAGACCTGAGATTCGGGGGACCATGGCCTTCACCCTTCAGCCCCGACCTGCAGCCATTCCCCTGGGAACAGGGGCACCTGGGAGCCTTGGTTCTGAGACCTGCAACCCCCCATGGCCTTTCTCCAAGAAATGGGTGGATTGAGCCGGTGGGACACGAAATAAACAGGAGAGTTTTTAACCCTCAGGCAAAAGAGAAAGATAATAGAACCTGGAATGTGAATACTTTTCTCCCAAAAGAGTAAAGCCATAAACTTGCTTCCTATGTTGAAAAAAAAAGGGGGGGGGGACTCGGGGGGAGGGAGAGAGCCTTTATAGCCTGCGTTCTCATAATCACAAGAGCAGGGAGCGGGAGGGGCGGGCATGGCCTTCCAGATGTGTCAGGGCTGTGATAAGTCGTGTTTAAACTTTACCCAAAGCGAAATAAAGTGTCAACAGAAACTGTTGCCCCAACTCTCTGATCAGGTCAGGCAAACATCCAATCGAAAAAAAATCAATCAAATGCGAAAGGTGGCCCACAGGGGTGGGAATGCTTCGCGCCGGGGTTCCCATAGGAGCCAGGTGTGCCCGGCACACCTCCTGCCAGCTGCTGCCTCTCCGGGTAGCCACCAAGCGGCCAGCAGCACGTCCCAGGGTGGTTGCTGGGAGGGGGCATGGCCGTGGGCAGGCTAAGAGCTCGGTGGCATCACACAATGATGGCGGAGGGGTGCTGGGGAGGATGGACCCCAAACAAATGGGTCCGATCAGCCCCATGGCCGGTACGTGGAGACAAGAGGAAACCAAAACTCCAAAGAGCCAGGGGAACTTTGACCTTGACCCGGGATGCTGTAAATGCTTGAGAGGGTTGGCTCTTGAGGGTGGGAGGGAGGAGTGAATATTTCTCAGTTGGTGTGACGGAATGACAGCACGGTTCCCTCCATGTGGCCCAGGGAGTGGGGGGACAGACTGCCTCTCCCCAGGGTTGAGGGATCAGCAGGGAACAGACAGGGTGGGGACAGGTTTCCATGGTGAGGAGGAGGTCAAGTGTAAGTCAGGGAGCAAAGGTCAGTCTTCGGGACTGAAGGAGCACAGTGGAATAAAGGGAGGTTGGTGGACAGGAAGGTGTTTGGGTCTCACCATCCACCACAAAGCTAATTCGGGAGCCCTGGAGTGAGTACGGTGCCTAACACACCTCCCGACCAGTCAGCATTGGTTCAGGGACCAGCGGGGCTGACCCTCCCGTGGTTGCAACTGGATAAATCCAGGAGGGGGCGAGGATTTGACATGGCAGCCTGCTCACAGGTCTTCCGCTTGGTGATATCTGCCTCCAAAGCACACGCCCCTCCCCCTCTCCTGTATTTTAGTGAACGGTCACTGGCACCAGTGCAGAGAGAACGCGGGTACAAACTCTCCGAGAAGCAACCTAATGCATCCTAGTGACCCATCTCGAGATCTCAAAAAACATGTATAGACTTTAACTGACTATAATTCCAGGATCTTATTCTTAAGAGCAAAAAAGGAAAAAAATGCATTAAAAATAGAGGCAAACCCAGCTGGTGTGGCTCAGGGAACCAGGAGGTCACACCCAGTTCAATTCCCAGTCAGGGCACATGCCCTGGTTGTGGGTTCCATCCCTGGTGCTGGAGGCAGCAGATCATGATTCTCTTATTATTGATATTTATATCTCTCTCTCTCTCTTCTCTCTCTCTCTCTCCTTTCCTCTCTAAAATCAATGTT
Organism: Lasiurus borealis; assembly: GCA_004026805.1. NCBI lineage: Eukaryota > Metazoa > Chordata > Mammalia > Chiroptera > Vespertilionidae > Lasiurus > Lasiurus borealis. The sequence goes on from PVJN01010812.1 coordinate 9,830, forward strand.
AGTGGAAATTGTGTATGCAGCAGGTTGACCAAAATGCTTTCTTGTGTATGTGTGTGCCTATAGGGGATATAATTGTCTACGAATTAATATATCCACATGAATATCAAAAAGTTATGGGATCATGAATGAAATTCCTTTTCCATTTTTCAATTCTAAAATGCTTACAGGGAGCATAGTTACTCTAGTAACCAGTCCAAATATTTCACAGAAATAGCTTACTAGTACTACTATCTGAACACACATTAGGACTCTGCTCAAATGCCATCATCAAAGACATTAAAGTGGCCATAGTCATCGAGCAGTGACAAATTAGAAAACATCTAAAATATCAAAGTGACCACTCTGTTGCCATCAGCCTTGAACTATTCTTTATACGTTCTCGTGGCAAACAGTATCACAGGGACTGTGACCCAAACATCAGCAATATATATTCCAAGTCTTTCTAGTCTGAGAGTAACAGGACCTGCTCATATTCTTTATGGGTAGTCAGACTATGTGGGACTGGCTTAGAAAATGTCTAAAACGATGTATGTGTTATTCTCATATATTTTTTAAAAATCTAAATGCTAGTTTACAGCAGGGTGTATCGATTGATGGCAGCCCTGACATCACAGTCGCGAGATAAAGAGTGTCATAAACATTTTCATAAGAGCAGATGGTAGGGAAAGAGATAGAGCCAAGCCTTTGAAGGGCGGTTTTCTTGCTCCAAAACAGAGTCATAAAAGGTGTGGGGAGGCCTCGGGAGATGAAAACAGATGGGATAGGACCCAGAGGTTCATGACTGAGACCCTCTCCCTCTTCCATCCCAGCCTCTTTCTTGGAAAATTGGGGGAAGAGGGAGGGAGGGAGAGGCTTTTGAGCTTCATTGGACTTCCTTTCTCTGAGCTTTCTTTCTTTTCCTTTCTTTCCCTTCCCTCCCTCCCTCCCTCCCTCTCTCTCTTCCTCCCTTCCTTCCTTCCTTCCTTCCTTCCTTCCTTCCTTCCTTCCTTCCTCCATTCCTTCCAGCTTTTTTATCCACTCATCTACTGGTGGGCACTTGGGCTGTTTCCAGATCTTAACTATTGTAAATTGTGCTACTATGAACATAGGGGTGCGTACATTCTTTTTGATTGGTGTTTCAGGTTTCTTAGGATATATTTCTAGAAGTGGAATCACTGGGTCAAATGGCAATTCCATATTTAATTTTTCTTTCAGGTAGCCATTCTGACAGGTGTGAGGCGATATCTCGTTGTCATTTTAATTTGCCTCTCTCTGATGATCAGTGACTTCGAGCATTAAAAAATGTGTTCTTGACCATCTATCCCTATGTCCATTTGGAGAAGTGTCTATTCAGATCCTTTGCCCGTGTTTTGATTGGGTTGTTTGTCTTCCTTTGGTTAAGTTACATGAGTTCCTTATATATTTTGGATAGTAATCTTTTATCAGATGTATCATTGCCAAATATGATCTCCCATACAGTGGGCTTCCTTTTTCTTTTGTTAATATTTTATTTTGCTGTGCAGAAGCTTTTTATTTTGATGTGGTCCCATGTGTTTATTTTCTCCTTAGTTTCCTTTGCTCTAGGAGATGTATTCGTACATATATTGCCATGAGAGATATCTGATATTTGGCTGCCAATAGTTTCCTCTAGGATTTGCATGGTTTCCCAACTTACACTTCAGTCTTTCATCCATTTTGAGTTCATCCTTGTGTATGGTGTAAGTTGGTGGTCTTGTTTCACTTTTTTGGGGGGAGGGGGAGAATGTATCTGTCCAATGTTCCTAATACCAGTTACTGAAGAGACTATCTTGACTCCATTGTATGATCTCACCTCCTTTGTCAAGTGAGCACAATGGCTTCCATAATGGCTTTCTGGGGTCTCTGTTCTGTTCCAGGGATCTATATGCCTGTTCTTGTGCCAGTACTAGGCTGTTTTGATTAAGATATTGTAGTCTAACTTGATATCTAAATAGACAGAAATCTTCATCCCCAAGGAACGTACATGAATACAACTCCATCCTATTCAATCCTATATGCCCAAGTCCCTTATTGAACTTACAGCATGATTTAAACGCAGGGGGTGACAGTCATGGATATCCTGGTCTGTACGGAAGCTTAAACAATAAAAAGTCATTTCCCACGACTGGCAGAGGCCTCCCCAGAAGACGGTTGGCCATGTGTACAAGAGCCATGGGGCTCTCTGGGCCTTGGAACCTAAGTAGGAGATCTGAGTAGATTTGTAATCAAGGCATCTACATCCTTGTCTCAGTGCCTGAGAGTGTGGGTGGTTACCTTCTTCAGAGGGGCCATCTCAGCCTACCCAGGGTGGAATAACCAAAACACCTCCATGATTCCCCATGGTGTGTTGCCATGGTGATCCCTGGCTGTGTTGGAGAAGCTGCAAAGGACAGCGCAAGGCGTCTCTACCCCATCCTGGTCTCACCTTGCCGACGGCTCATCTGGTGTTGGAACCTGCCTGTGTCTATTCTGCAGACTCAATGAGGCACCTGGAAGTCAGCGATCGGAAAGGTCAAAACTGGGAGAGACATAAAGGCCACTCGGCCAGCCCCGTATTTTCACAGCGAATGGGAAAGGCCATGGAACTCTTTATCAACAGAACAAGAATAGCACCCAGCCGAAACCGGTGTGGCTCAGTGGATAGAGCGTCAGCCTGGGGACTGAAAGGTCTCAGGTTCGATTCCGGTCAAGGGCATGTACATTGGTTGCGGGCACATCCCCAATAGGGGCGTGCAGGAGGCGGCTGATCGATGTCTTTCTCTCATCGATGTTTCTGGCTTTCTATCCCTTTCTTTCCTCTGTGAAAAATCAATATTATATATATATATATATAAAGAATAGCACCCAGAGCAGGAAAAAATGGGCAATTCATGGCTCTCAATGTGCTGATCGGATTCACAGCACTAAGCAGGAAAAGTCTCAAAACAAACAGAAGATCCAAACCAGTCAGAAGAGCCAATCTTTCTTCAGAGGGTCCAGCTCTCTCAGGTATAACAATATTTTTAAAATATTTTAACCTAAAAAAAAAAAGGAACCTATTCCATAGGTCATTTTTGAGCCCCCCAATATTGAGCATGGCAAGCCTTTGGTCCCAGGAAAAGCACTGAACAGACCGGTGGGACAAGGGGGGGGCAGCCACTGGGGATCGTCCCAGCTTCCCCATCCTTCTCCCTCCCCACCCGGTCCCCTGCTGTCATTTATCAAGACTGGCCTGATCCGGTGGAATTCCACTCATTCCTCCTCAGGGCTTTGACCTCCACCAGCCAAACAAGCAGGGTGCAATCTGGGAGGGCACCAACGCCGGGGCTCAGGGGGGTGACGAGGAGGAAGCGATCGATGCGCCCGGACTTTCCCACACTCGGGGGAATCAATTTCCATCGGTGTTTGCAGACGGGGGGGTGGGGGGAGTGGTCAAGGCTGGTCAGCTGGAAGCCAAAGGTTCTGTGAGCGAGGGAGGTGGCGCAGAGCAAGGGACAGCTTCCTAGAAGTGGCTAACGGCCAGCTCATTCAGACCCGCGTGTCACACTGTGCACATCCCTCCCTCTTTCTAAAGTGCTCTCTGTGTGCCTTGGAAAGCCACGTAAAGATGCATCGGTTTTGCCGAAACCGGTTTGGATCAGTGGATAGAGTGTCAGTCTGTGGACTGAAAGGTCCCAGGTTCAATTCCGGTCAAGGGCATGTACCTTGGTTGCAGGCACATCCCCAGTAGGGGACATGCAAGAGGCAGCTGATCAATGTCTCTCATCGGTGTTTCTAACTCCCTATACTTCTCCCTTCCTCTCTGTAAAAAAAAATTAATAAAATATATTTAAAAAAGAAAAAAAAAAAAGATGCATCGGTTCTAGACAAAGGCAGGTGCCCAGGGCAGCAGGCCTGGCTTCATGAGACTGTGTGTGGGGCCGCCTTCTCTCAGTTATCCAGCAGCTGATCCTCCCAATGGGGGCATTCCAGAGCCTCTGTGTCTTCTCTCCCCCTGGTTGCTCTCTGGGATAGCGATGATGCTTGCTCTCCTCAGGGGTGAGCAGGAGGTGAACCCCAAACCGGTCCGGCCGCTGCTGGAGCATGTTTGAGCAGAGGAGGCTGAGGCAGCTGCCTCCTGGAGACCCTGCGCTTCTCACGCCCTCTCTCCCACTTCTCCTGGGCACCCGGCTGCTGACTCCGCTGGCCTCTCTTCGTGTCACTTCCTCCTCCCACCTGGCCACCTACTGAGTGCCCATCCTTGGTCACGTCTCCTCTCTGAAGCTGTCCCTAATGTGCCCTAGTTAGGTTATCTCTCCCTCAGCTCCGCTCCTCCTCTGCCAAGGACGTGACTCTACTGCTCATTGCAGAGCACATGCTAGAGCAGTGGTTCTCAACCTTCCTAAGGCCGCGACCCTTGCATACAGTTCCTCATGGGGTGGTGACCCCCAACCATGAAATGTTGCTATTGTTATGCATCTCGATGTAAATATCTGCATTTTCCAATCGTCTTAGGCGACCCCTGTGAAAGGGTCATTCGACCCCCAAAGGGGTCATGAGCCACAGGTTGAGAACCGCTGCGCTAGACCCTCTGTGACTATTGGAGAAGCAGGTGCCTCTGGGGGTTTATATTATCAAGATCCTCTCTGTTCCACGTGGTTCCAGAAACCTTGAGCCACACCCGGGTGTGATGTGTCTCTAGGCCAACGTGCCGATGGCTCCATCTGAAAAGGCTGTCCGTGTGGTCCTGCAGATCCCCTGTCCATTTCCTCTCTGTCTGACCCCTGACCGCAGCTCGGCCCCGTCCACCCAGTCCTGGCTGCCCTGGAGTTTCTAGTAAGCTGCCTGGCTGGACCCGGGGCACCAGCCCTGGCACCACCGCCCACAGCTCTGATTGCCGCAACCTCCCTCCCACACCAGCCTCACTCTCTCCGCCCCGAGCCACAGCACTGTGCAAACAGGGAAGAGGACCTAGGAAGTGCACAGTCCTGGTGAGTCACACAGGGGCTCCGGGCCACACCGGTAGGACCTGCGGACTTCAGATTCAGTCAGCTTCTTCCTGATACCTCATGTCCCCTGCCTGTGACGGGTGCCTCCTCTGGTCACCTGGAAGTGTCCTACCTACCTGTGTGCAGTAGTAAGCTATGGTCTCCAGTTCGGCAACCTGCTCTCCTCCCCTTGTGATGCTCGGGCACTCTGTAGATCATATTCCGTCTTTGCTGGCTGCTGCTTCAACAGGGTCTGGCACTGGGGGGCTCTAGAACCGTGGTTCTCAACCTTCCTAAGGCCGTGACCCTTTAAGACAGCTCCTCATGGGGTGGTGACCCCCAACCATAAAATTATTTCCGTTGCTACTTCATCACTGTCATTTTGCTACTGTTATGAACTGTAATGTAAATATCTGATACGCAGGATATATTTTCATTGTTCCAAAATGAACATCATTAAAGCATAGGGATTAGTCACAAAAACAACATGTAATTATATATGGTGAAATATTTATTTCTAATGACAAATAAATGAAATTTTGTCTTGAATCGGGGTGTAGCATGGGTAACAACAGTCTTCCTATGACAACAGTAAACTACATGGCTACATTTTGCTACACCGAGGAGCGGTGTGTTGGTTCCTAAGACCATGGGAAATAGGTGTTTTCCAATAGTCTTAGGCGACCCTTGTGAAAGGGTCATTTGACCATAAAAGGGGTCGAGACCCACAGGTTGAGAACCGCTGCTCTAGAGAGGTTGAAGGCTAGAGAGGGAAGAAAGCATTCCCCTCTTCCTCTGAACGTGCGTGTCTTGCCACAGCCACCCCACAGCAGCAGGTGGATGCAGCCTCCATCACCCCCAGCTGGCGTCAGAGAGCTTTCTCAGAGGTACCAGCCCTGGCAAGGCAGCATCCAGGCTTCAGACATCTGCATCCCAGCTCCAAAGGCTCTTCCTCTGAGCTTCTCAGCTGCCATCACAGCCACACACAGCCTCCTCTTCCTCAGAGGTTTGGGCCTCAGCTCCTCAGGACCCCTCCTCTGATCTCTTAGGGTCCCGTGGCCTTTACCTCCTCCCCTGTTCCCTCTGCCTTCGTGGGGGTGGTGTCTTCCCCAGCTACCACCTCTATCTTGCCCCTCCACTTTCTCAGTCCTCCAAAACCTGTGTAACCCAGTCCCCTGTATTAAGTTCCCTCAGTTGAAATTCTAATGAGGTCTCTCTTTTCCTGCTTATACCCTTCATGCTTTCTGCATATGACATAGGAGGAACTCTGAGGATCAATCCAACATACATACTCTTAGCTCGAAATGGAGGCAGAGTGTAGGCAAGGAAATCATCTCACCATGGGCTGGAAACTAGTTGACTGAATAACCTTAAAATAAGTCACCTTCTTGAGCAGTGGTTCTCAACCTTCCTAAGGCCGTGACCCTGGCATACAGTTCCTTACGTGGTGGTGACCCCCACCCATGAAATGTTGCTACTGTTATGCATTGTGATGTAAATATCTGCATTTTCCGATGGTCTTAGGCGACACCTGTGAAAGGGTCGTTCGACTCCCAAAGGGGTCTCGACCCACAGGTTGAGAACTGCTGTTCTTGAGTCTTTAGTCTTCGGATCATAAATGAGAGCAGATCACCTCAGTCCTCTTGATCCTAAGAATGCGGAGGGGATTGTAGAGAGTCACATGGCAGAATGTGGAGACCTGTGTTCACAAGGCACCACCATCTGCACAAAACTGTTCTGAACATCAACGGGCAGGAAAGATACTGGCCAGTTTTTACCTCAATGAGCTCTGCAGGGCAGCTCCTCCCACTCTGTCAGCCACTGGGGCGGGGTGGGGAGGTAGGGGGAGGGAACATTCACACCTCCACGGGAAGAGGTCGAAATCTCCCATTTCCTTTACCGATAAGAGCACAATCACCTTTTTCAAAATAAGATTTATTCTGGGTGTTGCAATGCCAGGTTGGCCATCATCCCTATGAGAGGAGTAAGTGTTGGGGGATGGTCAGTCTTGAGGAAAAGAGAGGAAGCAGAGGGGAGGTAAGGAGTGGAGGGGGGTCAGGATAGGAAGAGGGTATTTCTTTCACATTAGGAGTCATGCCAAGTTGTCATGTTCCCATGGCAAATGGCTGGATCTGAGAGAAACTCGAGGGATTACTGGAAAGTGGGGGTGGGGAAAAGAGGCGGCACCATCAATTGCCTCAAATTGGCCCGTAACAGGTTTCCTCATTGTTCTGCCAATTGGTTTTGAAATAAATTGGAGGACATTTGGCGAGATACACAACCTGGGTATGCGCAGTGTATGGGAACCAAAATAAACAACAGTGAAAACTTGGCAGTTTCTCATTGGATACTTCAGGGGTGAGTTATGAGATACCACGTTGGGAATTACTGCTTATAAGTTTACACAACGAACATGAAAATTAGGCCAACGATGACAAGGTTTGTGCTTCATATTTGAGAGTCAGACACGTAAATAGGAAACTCATTTGTGAGAGACACAAAGGATTGGAGGAAAAAAAAGACACAGAATCAGGTCAATTTTTAAGATGGTTTATATATGTCAATACATCGAACTCGAAAAATGTAGTCCAGAAATTCCATATACTCATACTATCCAGGCCTTCTGATAACTGGAGTTATTTTTTATTTTTTTCTGGAAAGAGATGTTCCTGAGAACCAATCATTGATATTTTTTCTTGAATGAGTATCTGAATGAACAGAGGTTCTTAACAAAAATCCTTTGGATAAATGGTTGAAGCCTATGGACTACTCAGATTGTGTGTTTAAATACAGAACTTAAAATATGTAGTATTATTTTAAAAATTACATTAAAGTGCAGTTATCCAAATATTTAGAAAACAAACATGTTCTATAGGATAGATATGCTTCTTTATTAACAAGTCAGATAATAATACACGGCTGTGGGTCTATTAACTACCATAATTTTGAAGTAGTGAAGATTACAGATATTTTTTGAGGAATATTTACAACACTGCAGTATGAAGTGAAAATATATGCTGTTTCTATTGGTGACCAATTCTCAGGTATGGCCAGTAATATTGCATATACTCATAATTACAAAATAATATAAATTTCACCTCGGTTAGAAAAAAAAATAAACATGTCAATTCCCCATCCTACTTAAAGAACTTCCTGAATTCTATCTGCAGTTCATGGGCGGGGGTCTTTGGACACTGAACTAAGGCTCTGTGGCCAAATCTTAGACATCTATTTAATATGATTTCTGAATAATTATCTTTCCTATTTACTGAAAGGATTTCCTCTGTCTATGGAAACAAACTGTTTCTTGCTCAGGTAAATCAGTAATACCACACCCTTACTAAAAATTCTCACTGGTTTTCTTTTGTCTACATTATGTTCTAAGTTCTTAACATAATTTATGTAAGTCGGCGCCACCACAGGAAGTTCTGCCTACTTGGCTGGGCCGGGGGGAGACTTTGGGAAGGGTTTATCTGCAAAGGGAGAGTTTGGGGGCAAAAGTGTGGGTTTGGGGGCCATCACAAGTGACAGTGCAGTAACCTTGGGCTTATCATTTCTAGACCCAAAAGGATGAGGAGAGGCTGAAGTTACCCGATCCTTAAAGGACCATTGGAGTTGGCTATCTTTAGAAGGGACTATGACTTGCACTTGAAGGAGCAGTTAACTCAAGATGACTGCCTATGGAAAGAACCAATGTAGCAAATACAGTGGTACCTCGAGATACGAGTTTAATTCGTTCCATAACCTTGAGGCGTGGGAAACTATGAGATGCTCGAGTCGCAGTAAACTGGTGGGTCATGTGCAGCTGGCCAATCCGCACAATGACTCCTATCTCAAATGTTGCTCGTATTTCAAAGCAAAAATCACTCGCTCGACAGCTCGTATCTCAAAAATCTCGTGTGTTAGGGCACTCGTATCTCGAGGTACCACTGTACTCTGACCTCACTCTTCTTCTTCCAGGCTTCTGCCAGGGATCTCCTCTAGGTGAATCCAACTAGAAACTGAAAGGCAAGGGACCTGGGGACATCCTTCTATGATTAAGGTGTACAAGGGTGGGGGAGTGACCTGTAGGGACAAAAAGAAGAAATCCAGCAGAGTATTGCAGACATGTCAAGCTCTGGCCCAAACAACTCCTCCTCCTCTCTCCCACCCCTCACCTACCTTCCACAGGGGACATTCCAAAGCTTTCCAAACATGCCAAGTTTTTTTGAGTTGTTTATTCTTTAACGTAGTCTAGATTACTATGCCATTAACCTCTTTCTCTAGTTGAGTTCCTGGTTGAGTTCTTACTAAGTCTTCGGGATCAAAATCAAGCATCACCTCCTCTCAGAAATCTGCCCCAAAAAGATCATGAGTCCCGGATGGTGTTAGTAGATGAAATGCAATGATACTTTCTCTACTCCATTGCAGCTGGTGTCAAATTCCTTAGACTCTTGATAGAAAATTCCCAGAGGGAGGGGACAGCCTTATCTAAAGGATGATCCATGTAACAGTGAAAGAGGAAGCAAAAATAGAGTTTGGAATCATACTAGAGGCCTGGTGCACGATATTCATGCACTGGGTTGGGGGTGGGGGGATTCCTCAGCCCAGCTTGTACCCTCTCGAAGTCCAGAGCCCTTGGGGGATGTCTGACTGCTGTAGAGGCAGGAGAGTCTCTCACCTCCACCACTGTGCTCGCCAGCTGTGAGCCTGACTTCTGGCTGAGCGATGCTCCCCCTGTGGGAGTGCACTGATCACCAGGGGGCAGCTCCTGCATTCAGTGTCTGTCCCCTGGTGGTCAGTGTGCATCATAGCAACTGGTCGTTCCCCAGTTGGATTGATTTGCATATTAGCCTTTTATTATATAGGATATGCTGCATAAATACTCAAAGCACAAGATTCTCCCTCTAAATCATAATCCAGTCCTCAGAGAATTCACACTGAGGAATACATATATTTAAAACAAGAAAATGCCAGCTACACGGAACTGTAATCAGAGCAGGAGGCTTAGGCCAACCAGTTTCCAGAAGTGAAAATGTCCCAGACCAGATGGTTCAGGAACAGGAAACAAATAAGGAGAAACACCTGTCGGTCCTATCAGCCGATCAGTGGTGATACTTAGTCTTCTAAGAACTATTTTTGGCAACTCAACCATTTCATGGTGCTCATATGTACTTTCTTTTTCTTCTGATAAAAACTACTTTAAAAAAACAGTGATATCTTTGAATCATTTTTAGCTGTCTTGGTTTTCAAAAAAATAGATGTTTAAAAACAGTCTTCTCACACTCCAGCATCATCTTTGGCAAAGTGTGACCACCTCAGAGTGTCACCATGAAGAAGGCAGGATGTAAAGGGCAGAAAGTTGGAGGCCGCTGACTTTGCCATCTCCTCTCCACTAGACTTGTATCTTTCCAAAGCATCTTATTTCTTATCTGTAGTCAATGGAGAGGGGCGTGGTGTGTGATGGTCCCTCCCCCTGCGGAGTTCTCAGCCTACAGAAATGACCAGCCTCAAAGCAGCAGTGGTCTCTGCCCTCTTGCTCCCTCCTGGACACCATGTTTCCTAGACCCCCTGGTCTTTGAGGAATCACTTGATGATAATTGAACTAGAAATGTTCATGATGACCCAGGGATGTTTTCCTGAGCTTTGGTGGAAGTTATAGATACTGTGCCTGCAAGGCTGGACTGTCAGGACAAAGTTTTAAATCAAAGGTGATTTCCAGGAAGTGTGTCCCTGCAGCAACCTGGAAGCATGGCGTCCAGACCTGTCACACCCGGTTAGGATCTCCATCAGTGGCCGGTCTGGTGTTCCTAAGGTCCTGAGAGTGACCCGTATGACCTGCTTACTAAGCTACAAAGGTAAATTAATCTCTTCCAAATGCGGTGCCTTACAGTTGGCTATTAAGGCCTGAGCAGTCCAGATGGCTGGGTTAATTGAAATGAAAACCATTTTCTTTGTGATCAACTTATAGTTTCAAGTTGAGTGGCCCTAGCCATGAGTTACCCTCTTTTCTACTCAAGCTCATAAAAAGATCTTCAGAGGGTTGAGCACGTGTGCGTTTCCTTATTCACAAGAAACAGACCAGAGGTAATGTACAGGAAGAAAAATCCTCTGGGAACGTACATCATGTGGCTCCTAAGAGCAGGTCTTGACTTGTCTGCACCTCGGATTTTCGATCTGTAAAGCACACTTAGCAGACAGGACTTCGAAAAGCTTGGGAAGCGATGTGGCTAGAGGAGAACCCCAACCAAAGCTGAGATTGCTGTCTCCTTGGTGATCTCCTCCTATGCTCCTGGTACTCCTGGTTTCCCTTCTCTACCTCTTGAAGTAGTGTCAACATATCCCACTTGAGGATCCAGATCTAGGTCCCTCAGATCCTTCATCAATTTTTTAGGTATGGCAATGTCTAGAAACCCCAACATATCAATTTCAAGAATGGATTGAATGTGTGTAGATGTGTGTGGAGGGGCACATGAGCGCACGAGGGCATGAATGCTTTCTAAATTGTTTTCTTCTTAGGTGGTTGCTCCTGGAGTTACAGAAAGTACAATCAGCTTTTTGTCCACTACATTACCTTTTACTCAGGACCAAAAAAAAAAAGATATAAAAACTCAGTCTCAGACATATTTATTTTTCTTCTTAATTAATATTGCAGTGTATCGATTTAACTTCTTTGGCTGCAAGTAACAAAACACCCAGTTAGAAAAAGTTTAAACAGTCAGGACAGAACAGTAAGTCATGAGGTAGGTGGCTCCAGGAAGGGTTAATGTAGCAGCTCCATAGTTGGTGTCTCTCAGTCTCTTGGTTTTTCCTAGTGGTGGCAATGGGTCAGTAGCAGCTCTGAACATATGTTCTCCATGGCAACATTCCAGGCAAAAAAGCAAGGGCCTAATTTCAATGAATATTTTCAAGCAATATTTTCCAAGAGCCTCCAGAAGATTCATCTTTCTTAAGCCAAGTTTAGGAGGCCGACCTCTAAGCCAATCCTGGGCATAAAGAAATTCAAGGGTCTCATGATTGGCTTAGATCCATCAACTTCCCTCTCTCACCATCTCCCAGTCCACCTTCCCTGACACGTTGCTTCCTTAAGCCTCAACCAAACCAGGGTTCTGTGAGGAAGACATAGCAGGGACTAGCTACTGGGTAGGTAACCAACATTGGCATAGTTACTTTTTTTTTTTTCATTGCTCAAATGGACCTGTTTGAATATAAACTATACAATTTTTCTGAACTGAAAAACCAATTATGTAGTTGCTCATACTTGGAACAAAAGTTTTGACTATAGGACAGGTACATGCCTGTCTCTTATTATAACTTAATATGAATTCACAGCAATTTTCCAACGATTTCTATAACTTTTTTTTTGTTTGTTTTACTCTATCTGGAGTATTAAAATCCTAACATTCTTGCCAAGCTAATTTTCATGCCAAGGATCACTCTTTTTTGGTGGCCGTGAGACCCAACTGCCAACCAAGGGTTTCAATGTGTCACCTCAGCTCACTAACCACCTCATCACTCATCTGCCCTTCTGCTTTTAAACAAATTGAAAGGATATTACACTTCTAATGTAGCACAATGTTTTATGAGCGCGTGTGTCTGTGATGGGATTGAATGTGTGTGGTGTCTGTCCTAAAACCCCATGCCTACCATGGGTTGGCAATATGGCTTGGAGATGTGGTCCTTGATTTAGACAAGGCTTCGTGGTTAACGTCCTAGAAGGACAATTGTCATGAGTACCCCTGAATTCAAGAAGAGGTTAACTATGTTCCCAGGGACCAGGCAGTGTGTGTACTTGGCCATGGGTAGGTAGCGCTGCTCTCACCAACTTCACACAAAGGGAAAAAGCAAGTACATTTAGTGAGAATAACCTCAAAGTCAAAGGCTTCACGCCAGCTGAGGTCACTCTTGAGAAGTGAATGAATGCCAGGTTTGGGGCTCCTTTGTCCCCATGGAGATGTCCCCCTATGGGCATCATCCACTCCCCAGTCCCCGGTGGTAGCATGTTGCCTCCCAGAGAGCCCAACTGCTTTCCCAGAAATGGGCTGAGTACCTCAATATTCCTTCCCTCCCCCTCGAGGCTTGCCTAGCCCGTGTCTTGTCCCAAGGTAACCCGCCTGAGGAGGTCAAGATGAAACTCAATGGTCTGTGACAGCTCTGAGAGGCCCCTCTGGCCCCGGGGCAGCTGCAGGTCCGCCCGGAAGGGGTGACTCCGAGGGAAGAGCGGAGGCCTCTCAGCATGGGTGTCCGGAGCTCCGTTTTGGGACGGGGAGCCCTATCCCCGATCAGGCCAGGTGACAGCCCCTGACCACGAGGACAGAGAGTTGGTGGCATGACAGCCTTGGGCCTGCGTCTCTGTGCTTTTAAAATAGACGAGGCGCCCAGCCCTCAGAACCTGAAATGCAGAAGGCCCCGAGTCAATCCCAGACTCTGCAATTCACTCTCCCCCACAGGCCAAACAAGAACTAATTTTAAACAAACCACCGTGACCAAGCCTGCGGGGAAGGCCCGGAACACGGAGCCACGGAGCCGGCCGCCCTGCACACCCCGCCCAGCCTGTTTACTGCTCCCGGCCGCCCGGGGCCGGGCCGGGCCGGGCTGGGGTTTGGGCCGCCGGCCACGCCACCCTGCGATTCCCTCTCCAGGTTCAGATTAGGAAATCCTTCTCCACTCTGGTCCCTCCTAACCAGAAGCTCCGGCCTTCATCCTCCTTTTTTTTTTCGAGTGTTTGTTTTCATTAAGAACTCCAGTCTGGGTTCCTATAATAGACGAACTGAAAAAAGATTCCTGCTAAAAATTGTCCGTGCGCGTGTCGAAGCCATGAGCTTCTCTGTTAGCCCGGTTCTCTGGAGAAACAGAGAGGGAACAGTTTATGTAGAAATAGAAATCTGCTTTAATACACTTACATGTATTTTACATCATTTACAATACACTGGGAATAATACATAAGAATATAAATATATGTCCTTTTACATATACAGGGTGTTGTCCCCCAAAAAAATGTATACACGCTTTGAATAATTATATATTCCAGTGAGTTAAATCTGTAAAGAAAGAAACATCCATGGAGCTAGCATCAGCTGTTACAGTGGGTGTACATTTGGGGGGAACATCCTGTATACAGAAATTTGTTTTCAGGAATCGGCCTGTGGTTATGGAGACTGGAAAGTCTAGGACACACAGTGCAGGCCCACAAGCCAGAGGCTCAGCTCTGGGCTGATTCTGTGATTTGGAAGCAGAATTTCTTCTTTTCCGGGAAAGTTTCATTTTTGCTCCCAAGCCCTTCAGCTGATTGGACAAGACTTACTCACACTGTCAAGGTCATCTCCTGTGTATATAGCAAAGGGGTTGTAAATGTGAACCCCACCTACAAGATACTTTCTCAGCAGAAACCGGTTTGGCTCAGTGGATAGAGTGTCGGTCTGCGGACTGAAAGTTCCCAGGTTCAATTCCAGTCAAGGGCATGTATCTTGGTTGCAGGCATATCCCCAGTAGAGGGCGTGCAGGAGGCGGCTGATCAATGTCTCTCTCATCGATGTTTCTGACTTTCTATCCCTCTCTCTTCCTCTCTGTAAAATATCAATTAAAAAATATATTTAAAAAAAGATACTTTCTCAGCAACGTTTAGATGAACGTCGGATGAAATAGCTAGATCGGCTCAGCATGGCTCAGTGATTGGGTGTTGACCTACGAACCAGGAGGTCACGGTTCGATCCCCAGTCAGGGCACAGGCACAGGTTGTGGGCTGGATCCCCAGCGTGAGGTGTGTAGGAGGCAGCTGATCAGTGACTCTCTCATCATCGATGTTTCTCTCTCTCCCTCCCTCTTCCTTCCTCTCCAAAATAGCTAGATCCTACAGCCTAGGTGACACATAAAGGAACCCTCACAGCTTCCAGTGGCTTTGCTGGCAGCTAGACTTCTATGAAGGTCTCATGTCATAACAAGCTTTGAGCTTGTTCAGACCTCTTAGCTACGTCAAGCCACAGACTATGTAGATCTTGGCTATGTGGGTGCAATTTCACCCCAAGCCAGGCAGTGCTACCCTGAAACGGGGGTCTTGACATCTAAACAAAGTAATAACGGAACAGCTCTCAACTTGCATGCGGACCATGTCCTGGGCAGCATCATTTGACTGAAGTTATTTCACTGAGACGAATCCTCACATTATTTATTTCCAGATGAGCAAAATCCAAGGGTCAGAAAGGTTAAGTCCCTTGACCAAGGGCACACAGTGCTTGCAGTGGAGGATCAGACGTGAACCTGACCGTCCTAACCCCTGAGGCCGGCCCCATGCCCAGGAGAGCAGCAGCCCCAAGGCCAGCTCTGACTGGATTCAGAATGTCTTCTTTCTTCCTTCCCTTCTGCCCTCTCTTCTCCCCACTTACCTTACTGTAATTGGCTGTGCTGGCCACAGCCCTGAGCTTGGACGCTGGCAGCTGTAGGGATAAAGGGGAATAACAGGGAGAGGCAGGCCGAGCTGAGGTGTTGAGAGCTTTCAACTAACAACTAATCAGGGGAAAGCAAGAGAAGTTTGGAGTTGCAAAATGTGTTTTTGCCAAAACGCAGAAGTTGGCTGCGAGCAGAGGTGAAATGTTACCTCCGGCCAAAGATGGCCCCGGAGCATCTACCTTCACTCACAGGCGTGCTCCCGCAGGTCACGTGTTTTATGTCACCTCAGGCGGGAAAGAGGCAACTCATGCTGCCCACGGCCGGCCCTGTCCGGACTGTTCAGAGGAAGTCCAGCCTCACCTGACGTACGCCTGCCGGGACAGGCACACGTCACATTGTCTTGGTGGCTTTTGTCCTCGGCTGGGACCTCCTTCAGATCCACTGCATGAGCGTGACCGCCTTGGGGAGTGGACAGCAAACTGTGGCTCGCAAGCCACATGCAGCTCTTTGGCCCCTTGAATGTGGCTCTTCCACAAAATACCACGGCCTGGGCGAGTCTATTTTGAAGAAGTGGCGTTAGAAGTTTAAGTTTAAAAAATATAGCTTTCCAAAGAAATGTCAATCATTGTCCTGTTGATATTTGGCTCTGTGGATGGATGAGTTTGCCGACCACTGATAGGGCACCATTCCCCATGGGGCACCGAACACGCTGACCCGCAACGGGCCATTGGGAGGAGAGCGTGCTGCCATCAGTCGGCGGTGGCTGCGTTTCACACACGTCATTCATCCCACGTCACAGCGTTCCCCTCCAAGTAACCAATACGAATGAAAACTGGCCTGGTCCGCCGGCCTGAGGAACAAAACCGCAGCAAGGAGGCTGCCCAGTCCTAATTGAATTCAGAGCACAAACGGGGGATCACTCAGCAGCGCCCACATCCCCAGTCAGCGGAGTATCCCCTGGGAGCCAAGAGCTTCACGGGCCCCCATGCATGCCCTCCAGCAGCAACATGTGGATTAAAATACCGTATTTTCCGGCATATAAGACGACCCCCAACTTTTCCAGTTAAAATATAGAGTTTGGGATATACCCGCCCTATAAGATGACACCCGGCGTATAAGATAACCCCCAACTTTTGAGAAGATTTTTCTGGCTTAAAAAGTCGTCTTATATGGCGGAAAATACGGTAGCTCCTAAAGCCTTGTCTTGGTGAGTGACATTCTCATGGTGGCCTTGCCGTCCACGCTGACCTGGTACGTTTTGGATATAAAGTCATATGCACGGTCCACAGAATTTCTTTCACAAAATAACGACAGTACTGCCATGTGAGGCTTGCCTGTTACCCACCTCCTTCATGTCACTCAATATCCTGTTCAAATGTCACCTTCTCAGAGAGCTCAGGCCTGACCACCCATTCTAAAATGGTACCCTCCCCAACACTTGCTACCTTCTCGATCTGCTTTATTTTTACTCGTGGCATCATATCGGATCTTTGTCTGCTTATTCATTTAGGAACTGTCTCTCCTGTTAGGATGGGAGCTCTATGAGGGCAGAGACGTTAATCCAATCAGAACTATGTTCCCAGCCCCTAGAACAGTCTTCAGAACAGAGGCGGGGCTTGATATTTGTTGACTGAATGAATCAATGAATGGGTCCAAGGACCAGTCATTGAAAAGACCTTGCTGAGGAGGGGCAGCCGTGGGTGTTTGATACATGAAATTTCTCTTCCTGGAGAGCCCCCCTAAACATCCTTGACCTTCAGCGGTTCCGTTTCAAATGCCCTGTGGTGGTTGGATTAGACTGGTGCTAGGGAGTCACTGTCTTGTCTGGTCAGAAAGCCAGCTGTGGGATTGTCTGCCTGTCGCAGGACAGAGATACCTTTGAAGAGTAGGGTAGTAGGAATATTAAGATCAAGAGTTGAAAGTCAGATTACCCAAATCCAACCCCTGGATCCTGCACTTCCTAACTGAGTAGCCGTGTGTGTGTGTGTGTGTGTGTGTGTGTGTGTGTGTGTGTGTTTAACATCTCGGTGTTTCAGTTCCCCTGTCTGTAAAACAGGGATGATAAGACTCAGACCTACTTGAAAGAGTTTTATGGGTGAGAAAAATGGAGGAGCCTCCAAATCATCAGATGCCCACAATATCCACATGCATTTAAGGCTAAATGGTTCCTTCTTATACGTCATGAGCTGGTTCCTGCCTTGTGTGTGGATAAACCGGCCTTGCTTTCTCACTGCCCCAGGGGATGGTCAGTAAGTCAAAGGCAGCTCCACACAGACCAGGCATGAAGCTCAGTGCCTCTGGACATGTTGTCCCTCAATTCTGCCCAACAACCCTGTCCACTTGCTGTAACGTAAGCCCAACCAACACCTTTCAGGGAGATGCCTCTTAGGCAAATGAGAAGGTGGCTCTCTGAAGCCAAGTTCCCCATGGAGTTCCATACCCCTCCCAGCCCTGGAGTCTTACGGTCCAGAGAGACACCAGATGGGAGAGATGGATTTCTTTCTCCCCCAAACTCACCCCAACCTTTGAGATACATCCCCATTACTAGAGGCAGCCTGTGCGGGGGTCTTCCCAGATCCTGAGACCAAGTCTCATGCCCACCCCCAAATGTGTTAACCCATTTTAGTAATGACATAACTACCAAACTAAAATGGTAAATAAAATAAAATAAAATAGAATAAAGGCTGAGATCCCAAGAACACAGTATCTGCCATTATGTTCTTCAATACAATTCAGATTTTGAAGGGATTAGTGGAGAGATCCACAGCGAGGCTTTGTGGTCGTTCAGTTTGTTAATTATTTCTCCTTCATGGTAGTTCATGTTGTTAATCATTTCTCCGTTGTGCTTGCGAGAGAACTGAAACAGAGCTACCCAGGGAAGCTGCTGCTTTAGAAAACGGTAACTCCAGTGGTTCGCTAGGTCGCAGATTGCTCTCAGCCCACTAATGTCTTCATAAAATGAAAAGTCGCCTGGAATCTCACCAACCGCGTGGTGACCAACACTCAAAGCTGCCACTGGCGCCACTGAGCCATCCAACTCACCCCAAAGCCACGCAACCTGCCCTGCCATTTTGATTCCTTCCGCCTCTTCCTTTGGCCCAAAGGTGCAGGGAGGTCACCAGCCAAGGGGCCGGCCACTTAGAAATGGACGTCTCTGTGTTCACATCCCGGCTCCAGATGCCCTGCTCACCCAGCCGGGGGTGGAATGTGACTCTCGTGGAAAGGATTTAGGACACGGGTTAGTCACCGACTCCCGCTGTTTGCTCTGACTTCTGACAAGGCGGCTCGAAGCGGAGCTGCGAAGTTTCCCAAGCTCCGGGCAGGTGCGAAGGTCCACCCTGCAAACAGCGGCCCTTCCCTTCCCGAGAGCCGGCAGCTATGAAGCAGCGAGGAAGGAATTTCCTGGCGCCATCATTACCGAGGATGAGCCCTGCCAGTGGGTCGGCCTTCGCGCCTGAGCTCAAGACGTCTGTCTGCAGCGATCTGAATGAACTGGACAGTTGAATGAGAAAAGGCAACGAGTGCTCGCAGTATGAAAACCAGTCCGGGTCTGGGAGCCCCCCTTCCCGCCTCCCGCACTGACCTGCACTCTCTGGAGCGGACCAGGCAGGGAGGAGCCGGTGGCATGGGCTTCAGGGAAGAGCAACGTCAAGAAGAGACGTCCAGCAGAAACCGGTTTGGCTCGGTGGATAGAGCGTCGGTCTACAGATTGAGGGGTCCCGGGTTTGATTCTGGTCAAGGGCATGCGCCTTGGTTGCGGGCACGTCCCGAGTGGGGAGCGTGCAGGAGGCAGCTGATCAATGTCTCTCTCATTGATGTCTTAACTCTCTATCCCTCTCCCTTCCTTTCTGTGGGGAATTAATAAAAATACAAAAGAAAATGTTGAAGGAGGAGAAGGAGGAGGAGGAGAAGAAGTTGTCCACAGACTTGATACATTTCAAGTCCCACGGGCTCAGTTTTTGAAAGGCCCACTCATCTGCCCCTTCACTGCACATCCTCCCGAGGTGGTGATGGAGACCACCTTTCGAGATCTGAGCGCCAGCAGCTGAAGAAACCACCTCTCTTTGTAGTACCCCATCCATTGGTGAAAACTACCAGGCATTCTCCCCCGGTTATGCCCAGGAGGGTGAAAGTCACCAAGACACTCAGGGGTCTGACCAACGACATATTTCAGGGGAAGGCGGCCCCCTTTTGCCATCCACGACACTTAATGGGCACCCTCTTTTCGAAGGGCATCCTCACGCCTGCGTTCAACCGAGGGAGGCCGGCAGAGGGTCTTCTTCCGTGATTGTGAATGCCAGGAAACTGAGGCTCTTAAAGGGGACCTGCCTGAGCTCGCACGCGTAAATGGCTGCTCCATCCATGGGCTGCCCAGCCCCGTCCCCACCACTCACCTCAACCTCCCCCCCCCCTTCCCCAGGCGCCACAGGTCTCAGTTCAGTCTCTCCCTCTCCCAACAACGGCCGTCTGTAGGGAGCCCCCACCCCGGCGCCTGGAATCTGAAATTGTTTTTCTTCTCACCCTTCCTGAGCGCCAGATTGCCCCCAAGCTCCGAGCGGCCCGGCTGGCACCTCGGGTGGCGTGGAGGACACGGATTTGTTTTCGCACGGCCGCTCCTGAGCGATGGAGTGGCGGCGGTGGCTTCCCGGTGGAAGGCGCGGGGCGGTTAGGCATGTGTTTGCAGGGAAGTGAGCTTCAAGCGCAGGCAGAAAACACACACACTCCACATCCTGCCCGCCCAGCCCGGGCTCCCCTGTCCTGACAGGTGATCCATTCTGACTTCCTCACACAGACACACACCCAGCGGCCTGCACGCCGTGAGGCCTGGCGGTGGCCTGGAGGACAGGCCTCCATTCTCCACCTTACAGCCAGTGGGTCCGGAAGGCTGCTGCAGACTCCGCCTTGGAGAACTTGGGAGCATGAGTTTGGTTCTTCCGACGTACGACAGTCTTTCCCACCCCAGGGCCTTTGCATGTGCTCTTGTCTCTGTTTACGATGCTCTTTCCCTCTCCCCTGCTTTCACGCCCTCCTCCTCCTCGCAAACAGCAACCCTCCTCTTTCAGGGTTCAGCTTACATACCATCCACCCAAAGAGCCTTTTCCCAAGCAGGTGAGGGAAGTCATGCTCCACCCACCCACCCCACTTTTTCTCTATTTGGCCATTCATTTATTTTCTTTAAATATAGGGTGTTCCCCAAAAACATAGACACACACTTTGAGTAATTTTAAATGCAGTGTTTATTAAAATACATTTCATTTTCAAAATTGAGCTATTGACTATTTAAGTATATATATGTTTTTTGGAGGAGACATGCTGTATTTGTCACAATTTCTAATAATTTCTCTTTGGAGGACCATCCTCTGCTGTGTCAGCACAAAGCCTGGAATTGGATTGGGATTTAATATCTGTTTAACTCATGAGTCAATGGCTTTCCTTTGTCCGGGGTTACTTAGTTTGAGGGAGAGGTCAGTCTGAATCCCTGGGCAATTTTATCTTCAGCTGAGCTCATATGAACAATAAATCAGAGGCTGAAAGATGCGTAGCCCAGAAGCCAAGGAAACTCTGACCTTGATGCTAGAAAGGCCAGCTACAAACTAGTGTGTGTTCTGTAACTGGGGGCCAGCGATCTACAGGGATTGCGTGACACTTTCCCCACGTCTGCCTGGGAATCTGCTCTCGCAGCACAAGTGTGTTTGTGAAAATATCTAAGTCGTGGAAGAATGTAACAGCAGACTGAAAAAAGTATTATGAGTGACAAGCTAATACACAGAGATTCACAATGACGTTCTACTCCTACCATGCAGATTTGCCAAGTGCCTGAGACTGTAAATAAATGGGTGATGTGATTTTTACCCTCAGTAGCCAACACTCCTTTCCACCAATGATACTTATGGTTCACATGCGCTCAGTTGAAGAAGGGAGATGAGCATAGAAAACTTCCAGGTTTTAGGATTGGAAGAAGGATTCATTTTACTATGAAGTAGAGCTCCCTTTATTCCAAGTGTTCTTTACATGGAAACTATTGGGCACCTGATGTGTCTAAATACAAGGTGTACAGCATTTTGATCTGATGCATGTATGTAATGTAATGTAATAGTTCCTCTAGCAAGTCACGTAATTACCCACTCTTTTTGTGTGTGTGTTGGGGGTGGGTAATTTTGAATAATTAAGATCTAGTCTGTTAGCACGTTTGGTGATCATAACACAATATTGTTGTCTGTATTCACTATGCCGGACATTGGTCTACAGGGCTGCTTCATCGACCCGCTGCCAGTCTGTATCTTTAGGCAGCCTCTCTCTCATTCCCACTCCCAGCCCCGGAAACCATTTTCCTCTCTGTTCTGAAGGGTTGTGCTCATACATCATTGATTTTTTTGCAGAGAGGAAGGGAGAGGGATAGAGTGTTCGAAACATCAATGGGAAACATCCATCAGCTGCCTCCCGCACACCTCCCACTGGGGATGTGCCCTTGATCAGAACTGAACCTGGGACCTTTCAGTCCGCAGGCCAACACTCTATTCACTGAGCCACACCAGTTAGGGGGAGTTTGGTCTTTAAGATTCCGCGTACAGTGGTCATGTGCCGCGTTTGTCTGTCTCCGTCTGACTTACCTCAGTCTAATGCCTTCAAGGTCCAGGTTGTCACAAATGGCAAGATTTTGTTCTTTCTTGTGGCCGAATAATAGCCGTGTGCGTGTGTGTGTGACACACAAGATATCCCAGGGAAGGAGCTTGCATGAAAAATAATGCAATAATTAATACCGTATTTTCCGGCGTATAAGACGACTTTTTAACCCAGGAAAATCTTCTCAAAAGTCAGGGGTCATCTTATACGCCAGCTGTCATCTTATAGGGCGAGTATATCCCAAACTCTGTATTTTAACTGGAAAAGTTGGGGGTCGTCTTATATGCCGTAAAACACAGTAAATACTAATACAAAATACATGCTGTGTTATGCACACTCAGCGCTGTAGCCTTACGTTGGCTCCACCCTGTGTGCGTCACCTCCATGGTCCCCTCACCTGCCGACAGGCCCTTAGGTGGTTCCCATCTTGGCTCTTGCGGGAAGTGTGGGGTGCAGACAGTCCTACTTCGTCATGTTTCCGTGCAGTCTGGGAGAACTCCTTTCTCTGCAGGTGCAGGGAAGGGGGTCCAGTAGGGTCCTCCCCATGTGGTTCCTGTAACAGTGGAGGGCTGGCACCCAGTCTTTCCAGTACATCCTCTGTGCTATGTTAGGAGGAGGTGGGGCAAACCCTTGGCCCCGGCCCCAAAACCAGTGAGCAGGATGTGGTGGCGACTGTGGCAGCAGGAGCGGAGAGACGTGACAGGAGAGGCCTGGGGATGGAGGGGGGCGGGCGGGGCTGAGGGGTGGCCCGTGTCCCGTGCTCCTCATAGAACATCCTTCCTATTCGGCTTGTTGGCTGGCCTCGCGGCGCCTGAGTCCTCCCTGTGGAGGGAGAAAGCCACTCAAATAGAGGAGCTCACTCGTCACCCTCTCGCCCTGGTCATCGCGGGAGCCACCACATATTGGCCGCGGTGCTTTGCCTCTGATGCTGGGCCTAGGAACGTGCTGGGGGAGGCTGGGTGTGCCCCCACCGTGGCTGTGCTATTTATAGCGGGAGGTTTCTAGCGGGAAAAATAAATCAAGTTTACAGATAGCAGGCCAGGCTCCCACTGGTGGGACCAGTAGTTCTCAACCTGTGGGTCGAGACCCCTTTGGGGGTCGAACGACCCTTTCACAGGGGTCGCCTAAGACTATTGGAAAACGCCTATTTCCCATGGTCTTAGGAACCAACACACCGCTCCTCAGTGTGGCAAAATGTAGCAATGTAGTTTACTGTTGTCATAGGAAGACTGTTACCCATGCTACACCACGATTCAAGACAAAATTTAATTTATTTGTAATTAGAAATGATTATTTCACAATATACAATTACATATTGTTTTTGTGATTAATCACTATGCTTTATGTTCAATTTGTAACAACGAAAATACATCCTGCATATCAGATATTTACATTACAGTTTACATTACATTACAGTAGCAAAATGACAGTGATGAAGTAGTAACAGAAATGAGGAGCTGTCTTAAAGGGTCGTGGCATTAGGAAGGTTGAGAACCACTGCGCTGAACCAAAAGGCTTTTGTTGGCATGGAAACAAGACACAGCAGAGCCAAAACCGGTTTGGCTCAGTGGATAGGGCTTCAGCCTTCGGACTGAAAGGTCCCAGGTTCGATTCCGGTCAGGGGCATGTACCTTGGTTGCAGGCACAGGAGGCAGCTGATCAACGTTTCTCTCTCCTCGATGTTTCTGACTCTTTATCCTTCTCCCTTCCTCTCTGTAAAATATCAATAATATATATATTTTTTTATTATTATTATTATTTTAAAAGGCTCGGCAAAGAGGAAAATGTGGTTTTCCCCCTCATGTCACTGATGACAGCCACACCCACACCTGCACGGGGGCATGGACCCTCTCTCTGGCTCGAGAAAGGGCCTCCCCAGAGCAGTGGGAGTGCCAGCCTTACCTTTAGCAGCTGTATGGTCGTGGCCAGGACTTGTACCACCCGAGCCACTGTCCTGTCATCTGCTAAAACTCTTAAAGCTCGCGGCATGGTGCACGGCCAAGAGCAGGTTTCCAGCAAAGGGTTCTCCTCTTCTTCCCGATGGCGGAGCCCCAGGAGGGAGGGCGGGCTGTGTGGAGCGAGCGAGAGCCATCTAGGTGGTCTGATGAGAATTGTCCAATCCTGGGCCAAGCCTGGAGGCTTCCGAAAAAGGAAGAGGTGGGCCGTGGCAGGACCCGGAGGAAGAACAAGGGTTAGAATACAGCGGTACCTCGAGATACGAGTGCCCTAACATATGAGATTTTTGAGATACGAGCTGTCGAGCGAGTGATTTTTGCTTTGAAATACGAGCAACAGTTGAGATAGGAGTCATCGCACGGATCAGCCGGCTGCACACGACCCACCAGTTTACCGCCACGTGAGCGTCTCATAGTTCCCCACGCCTCAAGGTTACGGAACGAATTAAACTCTTATCTCGAGGTACCACTGTACTTAGGTTCTGAGTCTGCTTTCAGGTAGTGGTCGGCAAACAGTGGCTCGCAAGCCACGTGCAGATTGACTAATGAGTCTGTCGACCACTGTCATAGACTGCTCTTTACCTCTGTGCACACACTATGCCACAATTGCCTAATCCTCCCAGCTCCCAACTACACGGTAACATTTAGTCTCGCCCAGTGGTGTCCCCAGGCGTGGGTGGGCTGACACTGCTCTTCCCGTCCCAACTGTCTGGCTCTGTGGCAGCGCCGTGCGTGACTTCCAGGGGCCGCCATCCCACCGGGTGGCTTAAGGCAACAGAAATGGATTGTCTCGCCTTCCCGGAGGCCGGAAGTCAGAAATCAGGGTATCGGCAGGGTCACGCTCCCTCTGCGGACCTGGGCACGCCATTCTCCCGGTGGCATCGGGTGTCCCCGGTCTTGTAGATGCTCCAATCCACCCCCCCCCTCCATCTTCCTCTGGGCGTGTCTATGTCCACATGCCCCCTTTTCAGAAGGACAGCAAACCCATTAGATGGGTCCCAACCCCCTCTTCCACGTGACCTCATTAACTAACTATATCTGGAATGATCTTATTCCCAAATAAGGTCACGTTCTGAGGTCCTGGGGGTTAGGACTTCACCATCGTTTTGGGTGGGGACACAGTTCCACTCGTGAGAGCAGCCACCTCCAGCTGATGATCAAGGAGTGCGGATATGAAAGCAACATTCCCGCAAAGATTACAGGCCGGGAACACGGACTCCTTGTCCCGGGCACTCCTTCGCCAGAAACGATACATTCCCAGGGACCCCAGTGCGGGCATCGGGGCAGATCGCACTGGCCTGGATCCGCCTCTCCTCCATCCTCCCCCACCTCCGCACCCCACCCCCAGCTGCTCCTCCTCCTCCGAGAGCCCCAACGCTGGGCATGCATCCCAGCCTCCCAGCAGTCCGCCCCGGCAAGAGTCTGAAACAAAGCTGTTTATGGAACTAGTGAACCCCATCTAAATAGAAGTCAAATTTCTCTTCCTGCTTAGGACCAAATCCCGATGCTGAGAAAGTATCCTATCAAATCATGACCCATCGCCCCAAATCCCCGCAAAGAAAAATTCAAGATAGAATACTCACTGACACACACACACACACAAACACACACACACACACACACATACACACACCTCTCATCGGCCTCTGCCGTTGCTTACAGAAAGGTCCCCTCGTCGGTGACTTCGAACGAATTATTTCTGCGTTAGTATCATCAGGCCGGGAACCCAAAGACAAGCGCCGAGCAAGGACCCGATCGCATTTCCCGATCTTATTTGCAAACAAGCGCTCATTTCCTGCTTATCAAGGCCCAGTGCGGGCACTTTGTCCGTTCGAATCATTGTCTCCGGCCCGTGATGCAAACCACGGGGCCCGGCCCGCCCCCGCCAGCGCCGGGGCCGCTCCATGTCGTTGAGCTCCGGGAGCGGATAATCAGTATTGAAAGGTGTGATTGCAGCCCGGCCGGCCAGGTAATCAGGCCCTGATTTCTCCTCCTCGGGACCCGGGACCCGCTGGAAACCGTGGCCCCCGAGGAGGCTGGAGGGAATTATCCTGGAAGTGCGGTATCCCTTTTCAAATATAAACACTGGACAATTAGCCGGCCAGCCAGCCCTGCATCCCGGGCCCTGAGCAGAGGGGGCCGCGTTCTCGGGGGGAAGGCCTGCCTCCCAGCCCCCTCCCTCCCCGAGCTCCCCCACCAGCTCGCATCTTCCAAGACTGTCGCAACCCCAGGACTGGGACGGCTCCGCAGACACAGCCTCTTCGTCGCGGTGGTGCTTGTTTTGCAAACATTCGGCTGCTCGGTGAGAACCTGCCTCGACCTGAGGCCCAGCGCCCGCTTGGCTGGCAGGCAGCGGCTTCCTGAGAAGGGCTGGTCTCCTCTCCCACTCAGCCCGGTGGCACGGAGGTGACAAGGTGTCTTTCTTGCTCTCTCCCTTCCAAGAGGGGGTGTCAGCTCCCAGAAGCCGACAGCACACTTTTGAGGTCAAGTGTGGCTAACTGTTAAAATGGGCATTCAGCCCGCGCCGGTTTGGCTTAGTGGACAGAGTGTCGGCCTGTGGAACCAAGGGTCCCGGGTTCGATTCCGGTCAAGGGCATGTACCTTGGTTGCAGGCTCCTCCCCGCCCAGACCCTGGTCAGGGTCGTGCAGGAGGCAGCCAGTTGATGTGTTTCTCTGACATTGATGTTTCTGTCTCTGCCTCTCTCTTCCACTCTCCCTAAACATCAATGGTGAGGGTTAACAATGACGAGAAAGGGACATCCACATAAAAACACAGTTTCCAGCCACTTTGGTTAAACAGCAAAGCAGGGCTCTGTGTTCTAGTTGACTGTGGGGACCCCTCCTCCCTGGACCAGGACGCCCCCTGACCAGGAAGATGCACGTGGAGATGGAGATGCCTCCCTGTGAACGCGCTTTGCTTTAACCAGACCCGCCACGGCTCACACAGACAGCAACATCGACACGCGTGTCCATACGTGCTGGTACGCCCAGGCTCCAGCGAGGCTCGGCAGCCCTGGGCTGAGAGGGAGAGCCAGTGTATAAACAGGGTTCCATGCGAGACACCATGTCCCCCAACGCACCACGTTCCGCTCCCGCCGACCTCGCAGCAGACACAGCTCTGCAGCAGGGAACATAGTGATCATGTCATTTAGGGGGAAGGGGCGTTTTGTTTCTGGGAACCCATCCTTCCATCCCAGGTGGATGGATGCCCTCTGGACCCAGTCCATCGGCTCCCAGGGGTCCAGCCCCCCAAAATGGGGCTCAGAGCATCCGGCCCCAGCAGCTCCCCTCTTGCCTCTAGAACAGTGGTTCTCAACCCTCCTAAGGCCGCGACCCTTGCATACAGTTCCTCACGTGGTGGTGACCCCCAGCCATGAAATTTTGCTACTGTGATGCATCGTGGTGTAAATATCTGCATTTTCCGATGGTCTTAGGCGACCCATGTGAAAGGGTCGTTCGACCCCCAAAGGGGTCGAGACCCACAGGTTGAGAACCACTGCTCTAGAACATGCTGCACTTAAGTTTGGGGTCACTGGGCTGAGGCCCTCTTGCCTTCTGCGAAGGCTCCTCTTGCTTCCGTGGCGCTGTATGTTTCCCAGCGTTTCATCAAGAACATTTCAAATATCCAGCAAGCCTAATATTTGAAATATTCAACCCCTGAGACAGAGGTTTCAGTGCTGACCCTCTCCTGTGGCTCTTAGACT
This sequence comes from Lasiurus borealis, assembly GCA_004026805.1. Classification (NCBI taxonomy): domain Eukaryota; kingdom Metazoa; phylum Chordata; class Mammalia; order Chiroptera; family Vespertilionidae; genus Lasiurus; species Lasiurus borealis. The sequence continues at coordinate 37,421 of PVJN01010812.1, forward strand.
CCCACCTTCTCCTCTAAGCCCCACGTTTCAGGACACCTGTCCCCGGGAACTGGCGGCATGGACAGTGGGGGTTCCCCGCCTCCCCTTTCAGGAGTGGGCAGAGCCCAGGGGAGGGCCACACTCAGGCCTGGGTCTCGGCCCCAACCCTCCCACTTACCAGCTGTGGGCACCTGGATGTGGTATCATTGCCCTGAGCCTCTGTTGACCTCTGACCTCTGATGGGCATGGAGCTGACCTGGTGAACCTCTGCCAAGCACTTAGCAAACGCCGGGAACTCTCCCATCGGCTCAGCCGCAGGCGAGGGGCCCTCGGTTTGTCACCCATTGGAGACCCAGGCCTGCTGCTTGTGGTGCCTTGTGGACTAAGCAGTGGCGAACAGTGGCTTTTCAATGCATAACTCGAGGAATATTATTATTATTTATTATTATTATTATTATTATTATTATTATTAGCAGTGGCTGCAGCAATAGTATTTTGAGAGAGGGTACCAATGGGCACCCACCCAGTCTTAGCCGAGAACAGAGCCAACAGTAAGTCCTTCTCGTTGCCCTGGCTTCCTGCCCGTCACTTATTTACAGCGCAGGCCACTGCTTCGGGCCCAAGTACCCCCAAACCCAGGGCCCCTCCAAGAGCTGTCTCCGCATAGCTGGCAAAGACCGCCGCTCTGAGTGCTTCGGTTTTAAATCCTGAATCTGGGAGGGATGGCTTTGATCAAGAGCCGGCAGAGGTCAGAGCATCTACTGGGCACTCCTGCGCCGGAGCAGACAGACAGACAGGCAGGCAGGCAGCACTCGGACGCCAGCAGCGGTTCAGGTATGCCTTTTATTGGCTGGGACCTCTTTCTGTAAAAAGCGACGGGGATGTATCAAAGCTAAATCCATCCATATGCTCTCCCGTAAACACGGCGACGGCGGTGGGAGCCTTCCAGGCCGGCTCATCCCTGCGCCTCCCGCTCGGAGCGATTTTCCGTAGCGGCTGCCATCCAATCCCTCACCCCCCGCCCGACACAGCCGGGGTGGGTACCCCACTGATGAGGAGCGCTTCTCGGTGGCCAGGATAAAGCATGGGATTCTTCTTTTTTTTTTAATATATATATATTTTATTGATTTTTATGGAGAGGAGGGGAGAAGGACAGACAGTTAGAAACATCGATGAGATAGAGAGACATCCATCAGCCGCCTCCTGCACACCTCCCACTGGGGATGCGCCTACCACCAAAATACATACCCTTGACTGGAATCGAACCTGGAACCTTTCAGTCCGCAGGCCGACGCTCTATCCACTGAGCCAAACCGGTTTGGGCGAGGCATGGGATTCTTAAAGGCAAACGGGCCGTCACCTTTCCGCCCTAAAAGCTCTTGGCCACCTCCAACCCTTCTCTTGCTCTAAGCCCCTGCGGACTCATTCCCAGCAGACGCCTCCCTCAGAGAGCATGTCGGGGGGTCTCCCAGGAAAGCCCCCCAGCCTTGGGAACGAGAAAAGACAGACTGAGCATGTGCTGAATGTTGATGAAGAACCACCCTGGAGTAGGAGATGTCACTGAAGCCCAGAGAAGCTGTGTCGCTTCTCTAAAGTCACAGAGTAAGTTGGTCCAGACGGCGAGGGGGAGAGAGAACCCCGAGGTTCCGATCCAGCCTGTCGCTGTGGGTTGGATCCGGAATAGCATTCCTTGGCCACAGCCAGAGACCCTGGAACCAGCACCTCCCACCGCAGGATGAGCACTTTGGGAAACACTGACCCTTTCTCATGACACTGTCTTTCAGAGGGATGCAGCCTCCACGACACCAGGACAGGCCACTGTGGGTGACTGCGCGACATTCGGCATCTGAGCTTTTCCAACAGAGTCTTTGCCATTCATCATGGAGGAGGAGGTTTGCGTGTGAGGTGCTAGAGCTAGTTTGGTAAGAGCATCCAAATAAAACGACGGGCAGGTTCAGAAGGAGATGGACGGACCGTGGCCGACCCAACAGTGTCCCTCTCCCAAAGGTGGGGTGCCAGGAAGCCCCAGAGCGGTACCTGCACCCACGGGGTTCTTGCTGACACTGAAGGAGAAGGAGCAAGAGACAGAGACGGGGAAAAGAAGACGGCGGGGTCTCTCTCAGCCCACATGCACGCATGAGAGCTACATGTAAGAGCTCGCTCTTGGGGAGAGCTGCCATGCCAAGACGTCAGTCGCATTCATCCTGCCTTGACCATGGACGTGCGTGGCCAGCCGCTGACCTGTCTCCCTAGAGACAGAGCCACAGGTGGGGAAGAGAAAGGGCTGCGTTGGGGGGTGAAGAGACAGGCCTAGCCCTGGCCTGTGGCAAACGCACAGGATTCTGGGAAGCCTCGGCTTCTGCCCGCCGGGCCAGACTCCCCCACCCCACCTTGGGGGTCTGCCAGCTCTCGCTGGCTCCCTCCCCACGGCGGAGCCTTCTTGTGAAATGACTGGCACTTCCTGCTTCCCTTAGCGCCCCAGCCACGCCAGCTCCCCCCGGTCTCCGCCCTCCAGCTTAGTGAACAGGAGCCAAGAGGGGCCCTTAAGGACGCACAAGCCCCCCCACCCGCATCTCCCCAACCCCCTCACCCCGATGGCTGCTTCCTGGCCCTCGTTCCGCCCACATTCCTGCGAGGCCACGGGGATGCTCGGAGGGTTCCAGCTCCAGGAACTCCTCTTCCCCAGAGACCTGTCTGCCCACCTCCCACCTGGCCTCCAGGGACACAGCCAACATTCCTCAGGCCCACAGAGAGAGGGTGTGCCGCGCGTTACTCAACGGCGCCTCCCGCCAGCATCTCCTGTCCCGGAACAATGGGGCGCTATTTTTCTTGGCTCCCTCCGTTTTATTTGGTTTCCCCGCTGATGAGCAGAAGAGGGCTCCTCGCTCTCCCCCCCCCCACCCCCCGTTTTCCCTCTGAACCCACCAGCCCGGCTCCGCTGTTCTTCCGGGAGCATCCCCAGCCCCAGCCCCGTGGTCAGGTGAAGCCCCGGATCCTGAACTTGGCGGGTGTCAGGGAGCCTTGCCCTCGGGGCTCTCTCACACGTGGGAACCGGCCGCCTCCCGGGCGCCCGCGGCCCATCTCGGATCGGGATCTGCTGTTGCTCTTGGATGCTAATCCCGGGATGCCAGGCGAGGCGTTCGTCAGACTGACCTTTCCCGTTTTCCCAGCCCGTGATCTCAGATCCCCACAGGGGCGCGAAGTGCTGAAAAGGAAAACCCGTGTGTATGTGGGGCCTGGAAGACGGATCGGGGAGGCGGGAAGTGAGGAGGGAAAGGGGAAGGTGACGCCTCGGCGTTGGTTGAAACAAGCGAAGGCCTATGGCGTCTGCTGTCAAATGCATCCTCGCCCAGAGGAATGGCGCGCTCTGGGTGGAGGCTCACGGTAACAAGGAATATCACGTGGGTGCCATCCCCTCTGACACCTGGTGGTGTCTGAGGTCTCGGGGGGCCCTTCCGTCCACCCCCAGCCAACCAAAACCCCTGGTGTGCAGGGAGTTTGGGGTCCAGCTGCCTACTGGGCTCCTGAGGCAGGTCAGCCCACAGGGATGTTCTCGGGGTATCTTCCCTCTCACCAGGCGGGGCCATGGGGTCCCACCAGCGCCACCCCCTGCTTCCCCAACAGCAGTGCTGATCCCGCCAGCTATTGGTTGGCTCGGCTTCTTCCATCTGGCGCCTGTCTGGAGGTCAGCATCCCTGGAGAGCCCGGGTCAGTGCACATCACAGGTCAGCGGACATTCAGACAGGCAACTTCTCGTTTTTGTTTTTATTTTTGTTTATTTGGTTTTTTTAATATATTTTATTGATTTTTTACAGAGAGGAAGAGAGAGGGATAGAAAGTCAGAAACATCGATGAGAGAGAGAGACATTGATCAGCCGCCTCCTGCAAGCCCCACAGTGGAGATGTGCCTGCAAGCAAGGTACATGCCCCCGACCGGAATGGAACCTGGGGCCTTTCAATCCACAAGCCGACGCTCTATCCACTGAGCCAAACCGGTCTCAGCCGACTTCTCATTTTTAACGTGAGAAAGGGGGCTTGTTGAGAAGCGTTGTACCGAAGGTCACGCGACTATTTCCAGGAACAGAGGGGTCACCTTCTCAGGCTAAGCAACTCCAGAGTTTGAATGATCACCCGAAAGATAGAGACAAAAACTGGCTTTTCGTTTTAATCCAAAGCCCGGACCATCTGCTCAGCCATCACATTCGTTTCAAAATCCTTCTGCCTCCTGAACCAACCGAGACACCGTCCCTGCCCCCTCAGCCACTCCAGGGAACCCTCCACATCCCTCCACTGGAGCAGATCAAGCCAGCAGGTGCCATTCCTTTCAACAAACGCTTGCTGAGCACCAATGGTGTGCAAGGCATTTGCTCACATCCGATCATGAGAGAGAAAAAACACAATCTACTTGTGAAGCAAACCATATCACACTCTGTATTTCCGACCATCCCGTTTTCAAGAGACAACTGGCTTGTAAAAAGGAAATAAATTATCTTCTTTACTCCAAGAACGGACACACGCACACCCCACCCATAGAAAATAACTGTCCGGTCAGTTTAAACACATGTTCTGGAGACGAATACACCAGGCCTGGCTAAATCTGAACACCGGCGTGCACCGGTTTTTGTTTTTTGGTTATTTTGAATTTTTGTTTTGTTTTTTGTTTAAGGCTCCACACAGAAGGAAAAGGGAAGAAGGAAAACCGAACGAGAGCCGGGAGTTGTCCGCTGCCTCTGGGTGCCGGCAGGTAATTGCTAGCAGAAACGGCCCGTAATAGCCGGCCATTTCGGAGGAATGCCAACTGCAGCATGCATCCCGCCTCGAGAAGACCCGGGACCCGCCTTTGTTCCTGACCTAGGCAGTTCAGAGACGATCACAATACCTCCTTTCAGGAATGGGGGGGAGCAGGATCCGAAAGGTAGGACTCCTGCTCCCCCAGAGAAGCACAGGCCGGAGGGAGGCTGGGGTTGGCTCCCGGGGTTCAGCCAGGAGCCCCCCACTCCAGGGCCCGCCTCTGTAGAGGGAGCGAGGTGAGGGGCGGCTGACAGGAAGCGTCTGGCGCTCAGACACTTAGAAAGGACCTGCACGCTCCTCCCTGCACCGGGCAGCCAAGGCCTCCGCCGTGGCCGCCAGCGGGGCCTTGGGGACCGTCCCTGCCCGCCCTGCAGCCGTCTGTGTGCCGTCCGGGACTGTGTGCAGCCGCCTCCTTCCAAGAGGCTGAGGTTTGGGGTTTGTTTGGGTGAGCGTGACGGGCAGCCTCTCCCTCCTCCTTTTTTACCTTTTTATTCACAGTTTCCAACACACCCGGCACTCCGGGACGGCCATGGAAGCCTCCGTGGCCACAGAGTTAGACACCAGCTGTGGCCAGTGGCCGGCAGGCCCCGGATGGCCCCGGCGGGTGTCTGGCTCTGTGGCACGGACGCGTGGCTCTCCCCTTTGCCCATCAGGCCCCCCAAGTGGCGTTTCTCTGCCAAAGGGCAGGCTGACAGGGCGTGGCATGGACCGCAATGCCAGCGGCCGGGCCCCTCGGGGTATTTGTGAGATGCTTGTGGGGTGAAGGTGGGGGGCCTTTTTGAAGGGTTCTGTGTCACCCTGAGGGTGCACTGCCTGCTTCCCAGAGGCGGGAGCCTGGAGTCTGAATCTGCCATCCTTCTCCTACCATGGGCCTCCCCCGAGAGCATCTGGGCTCGGGGAGCGGCCCTAACACACGCTGCTAACCGAACCCCTCTTTCTCTTTTGAAATCTTCTCTCCCTAGCAGTGGCCTTTACCCTCCCCCAGCCTCCTTTTCGGTTTTTCCCAGCCTCGTATCCAAGGGTAACCAGTTCTCATCTGGCTCAAGAACAGTGGACAGGACACGGGCCTCATCTGCCACCTCCCTGCCCCCCCTCTCAGCTTCCTCCCTCTCCCCACGAGCTGACCACCACTGAGTTGTCACCCTAGAGCAGCGGTTCTCAACCTTCCTAATGCTGCGACCCTTTAAGACAGCTCCTCATGTGGTGGTGACCCCCAACCATAACATTATCTCCGTTGCTACTTCATAACTGTAATTTTGCTACTGTTATGTAATGTAAATATCTGATATGCAGGACGTATTTTCATTGTTACAAATTGAACATAATTAAAGCATAGGGATTCATCAAAAAACAGTATGTAATTATATATTGTGAAATATTTCTTTCTAATGACAAATAAATGAAATTTTGTCTTGAATCATGATGTAGCATGGATAATAGTCTTCCAATGACAACAGTAAACTACATTGCTACATTTTGCTACACCAAGGAGCAGTGTGTTGGTTCCTAAGACCATGGGAAATAGGTGTTTTCCAATAGTCTTAGGCAACCCCTGTGAAAGGGTCGTTCGACCCCCAAAGGGGTCGTGACCCACAGGTTGAGAACCGCTGCCCTAGAGGGTTCTCATCCTGAGGCCTCCCCGAGAGAGCACATCTTTCCCCTCCATGGCGGGGAGTGCCAGGCGCCCCATCAGGGGTCTGGTCAGAGTGGGGCATGGCTCCCCCAGCCAGCCCGCCCTGGGAGGGGCAGATAGCCCCTGAGGTCACCAGGCCAGCCCTTCGGCCACGGCCTGCGCCACAGGGAAGACGGCCACTGGGCCTGATGCCTCTCAACCGCCCCCCTCCTTCCTAACTCAGCATCCTCCCTGGACAATCTCGCTGACTCCCAAGTGTAAGTTAACATCACCCCAGAAAACACGGAGTCCACAGGACAGAAGGCGAGGCCACAGAGAAGGAGGGCCCCAGTAAAGAGCATCCCTCACGGGGAGTAAGGACAGTCCTGGCATTGCCCATTCGGTCTTGTAAGCATCACGCACCCAGAGCTGGCAGCCACGGCTCCTTGTCTCCCTCCTGCTGCTGTCATGTGGGTTTCACCCCTTATCACCGAGGCCGTGGGCAAGTGCATTAACCCACCGAAACCTCAGCTTTCTCCTCTGTTAAATGGGGCGAAGGCTAAGCACAGCCACAGGTGTTCTGGGGGAGGGAGGGTGACACACAGAGGTGAAGAGCCTCTGCAAACTGCCGAGCGCCTAGGCAGCTCTGCCAACATTTCTTCTTCTTTTTTTTTCAATATATTTTATTGATTTTTACAGAGAGGAAGGGAAAGGGATAGAGAGTCAGAAACATTGATGAGAGAGAGACATCGATCAGCCGCCTCCTACACACCAACTACTGGGGATGTGCCCGCCACCAAGGTACATGCCCTTGACTGGAATCGAACCTGGGAGCTCTCAGTCCGCAGGCCGACGCTCTATCCACTGAGCCACACCGGTTTCGGCGCCAACATTTCTTCTTACGAATAAACGCCGCCACGAAGCAGCAAAGGAGAGGGACACCCCACTAGCGGAGGGCCCCGAGGACCGCTCCAGGCTGTGGGGCGGTGACACCCCAGTTCTGCTTGGGAAAACACAGTGTTTTTGAAAATCCGGACAAGCCTCCATCAAGATGTAAAAAGGTCGCCATGCGACCCAGAGAAGAAAGAAGCCACACACACACTGGGGTGCAGTGCGTCCCGGGAACCCTGAACCAGTCCAGGCACCAGGACCACCACCCCAGCGCCCCGCCCCGCTGTGGAGACGCGTTGGCCGTGGCCGGTTTGAGTCACGCTCTGTCCTCGGCTCCTCCAAGATGCGGGCAACCGAGTGCTGATTAGGAGAGGAGGGAGGCGATAAGATCAGAGCCAGGCCTCACAAAAGCAGAGCCCCAGTTTCTCCCCGTGACCCACAAAGGAGCCGGAGCCCGGCCTGCGCGCCGGGAGAACAATGGGACGTGGGGGAGTGGGCTCGCTGGAGCCAGAGCAGCCCCCTGGGGACAGCAGCGCCAGGAGAGCTGTGTGCCAGGGCGCACGGGGGAGGCAGGCGGGCACACCAGCTCTGGAGGCGGGCTCTGCCTCTCCCATCAGCGGTGTGGCCTTGAGCTAGCTCCCGGCCACTCGCAGGGCTCCTGTGTCTGCGTATGAAGAGCAAAGAGAGCGATTCCTCCCCGCACCTCCTCCCAGGGACGCCCAGGGAACAGAGGACACCTCGATGTGCGGGCACGGGGGGAGCAGGCGCAGGAAGCAGCAGCCAGCAATGCTCATTCGCAGGAGGGTTCAGTTTTCAGCGGTGGCTGAGAAAGCATAAGATCGTGGCTTTAGAGTGATGTGCTTATGCGCGAGGAGAGAGGATAGAGTGTGTACCCCAGATCCCCTCACCTGACCCCCTCGTGTTCAGTCGGAACCTTATGGCACCGCGATGCGTGAGTCCAGGCGCTCACGGTTGTGGGGGCAGAGGGACGGGGACCACATGTGTGAGAGCAGCAGACGCAGGGCCTTGGACATGCAGGGGGAATACAGGCTCCAAAGAGACGGAGGCCGAGCCGGAGACTTCTCCTCCCCACGCCGATACCCCCATTCCTCCGTGGTGGCTGCCCATTGGCTGGAGGGCGTGCCCATCCTTGACCCTCACTGCATCGCCCCACCCTTCTGAGCAGCAAGGCTCACCCGTGAGCAGCAAAAAGCTGTGGCTCCTACACAGCTCATCACGAACGAAGATGGCTCATCACAAAGATGGCGCATCACTAATGAAGACAGTTCACGAATGAAGACCTGCCCGATCAGCAATAGACCCAGAGACACGGAGGCATGAACAGACCGATGAACCTCAGAGGGAAGGCAGGGGAGGGTGGGTGGGAAGAGACCAGCCAATGAACTTGTAGGCGTATATGCATCACCCATGGACACAGACTCTGGGGTGGGAGTGGACTAAAGAGATTAATGCAGGAAAGGAAGACCTATGTAATACTTTCAACAATAAAGGTTAAAAAAAAAAAAAAAGGCCACCGAAACTGGTTTGGCTCAGTGGATAGAGCGTCGGCCTGTGGACTGAAAGGTCCCAGGTTCGATTCTGGTCAAGGGCATGTATCTTGGTTGCGGGCACATCTCCAGTGTGGGGCATGCAGAAGGCAGCTGATCGATGTCTCTCTCTCATAGATGTTTCTAACTCTCTGTCCCTCTCCCTTCCTCTCTGTAAAAAAAAATCAATAAAATATATTTTTTTTTAAAAAAAGGCCTGTAGCAGTGAACTCTGCCCACCCCTCTCAAGCCCAGGCGATTGTTCCTGAAGCCAGTGTCCTCCGTCTTGTCTCTCATCTCCCCGCCTCACCCTCCTTCTCCCCTGCTTTCAGATCGACCGCAGAGTGGCACTGGGCACAGGGTGGCAGGGGCTGACTTTGCCAAAGGCTTCTGGTTGAAGAAGGGGTGGGGGCTAGGTCCACACGACATGGCAGGAGTCTTCAGAGCCGTGTCCACGTGCACACGCGTTCTTGCTCCCTTTCCCTTTAAATCCCCACCCCTCAGCAGCGGCTTGTGGAGTGGGGGGCACTCAGGCTCCTGGGGCTCCTGGGACCGCAGTCCCTGGGGGAGGGACTCCCATCTGGGAGTGATTAGCCGGCAGACTTCAGGTAGCTCCCACCACACGTGCAGCCCACATGACACCCCCTCATTCCGTACCCACAGCTCTGCTTCTCCAAACAAACAGCAGCTCCGTTTGCAGAGCAAAGAAAACGCCTTCCTTAGAGCAGCCAGGTCATAACCGGCTCCTCTGTGCCCCCTAATCTTCCCCCCCTCAAGTCCCACCGCCCCCGACCACCATTCACTCACCAGGCAGAGCCACACCGCGGCCCCTCCGTGGAAGGCCTGTGCCTCGCGCTTAGAAAAGCAAGCAAGGAGACCGGGAAGAAAAAAATATTTACCACCGCTGTATATTTGGGTAGCGAGGTCCCAGGGTTTTCAGAGGTTCGGATACGTTAATAATGATTTCAGTTTGCGGTTTGATTGTTTTCTCAAAACCCGTAAATCCAGGCCAGACGCGCATAAAAGACGGCAATCCGAAAGCTTTCTGCCCAACGCGCCGATACCTCCCGAGGCGCCGCTCCGACGCCCTTTCTGACTGAGAGAAAGGTCAAAGGGTGGGAAATGTAGAAGCGGGTTCCAGGGCAGGAATCACCCCCAAACGGCACAAGCAACCGTCTCCAGGGCACGCGTGGAGGGCAGCCATAAAGACATCCCGTCTCACCGCCCAGGGGGCCCTCTGTCCTGGTGGCTGTACTCTACCATTAGGTACCCACAGCTTTGGCTACATGTCGCTCATTTAGTCACTCGATGAACACTGACTTAGCGAGGACTATGTGGCACGGAGATTAGGGGTAACGCTGCTCCTGTCCTCAAGGAGATCACAGTTCCGTGACCAGCGAATAGGCGCAAAGAACAATAACAGCGCAGAGTGGCATTCACACACACACACATACACACAAACACACATGTAAGAACACAGAGAGGGGAGCGAGCATCTATTCCTGAGGAGACCTCCGGTCTTCACAGGGGGGTCAGCATTTGAACTGGCTCTCTATCCCCCACTGAATCCAGCTGCCTCCTAGACTGGGAATACATGTGCCGTAATAGTCATTCACTCCATAGTCTGAATGAGTTTCCCCTCCTCTCACGGAAAACACCTTTTTCCTCTGATCTGGGAGAGACACCCCTCCCGGAAGAGGGAGAAGACTCCGCCAACAAAGCTTTTTGCGGGAGGAAGCGTCCCCGCACCTGAGAAAGGAAAGCCTTGAAGATGGGGTATATACGTACATTCTTTTCTCTGCAAACGGAGCTGCTGTTTGTTTGGAGAAGGAGAGCTGTGGGTACGGAATTAGGGGGTGTCATGTGGGCTGCTGTGGGTACGGAATTAGGGGGTGTCATGTGGGCTGCCACTTGGGAAGGTCGTGGAAGAGACCTGAGGAGTCGGGGCTGCTCTTAGGAACGTACCAAGGTGGGCCAACCCGTCAGCCTTTCCCTCCTGAGGAAGCGCTGCCTGGGATTTTTCAGAATTAAAGGAGATACTAGCGGTTTCTTTGAACCCATTCTCGTGTGTGTGTGTGTGTGTGTGTGTGTGTGTGTGTGTGTTTCCGATCACCGTGGGAACTCAGTATCATTCTGTGTCAGTTCCAGATGCACAGCACAGCGCATGTCCTTTACAGAGTGCTACGCCCCTGGCCTCATACATAGTTACCACCACAGTATTGATTATGTTCATCTCCCAGACTCTTCTGTAACGACCAACTCATACTGCATAATCCCTCCTCCTTTCTCCCACCATCAAACCTGTCCTTAAGTCTCCAAGGCAACCTCACTCACACTCCGGGCCTGCTCGGCTAATGGATACCCAGGGACTGAAGAGGGAGGAGATTTAAGTACAGTGGTACCTCGAGATACAAATTTAATTCGTTCCGTAACCTTGAGGCATGGGAAACTATGAGACACTCGAGTCGCAGTAAACTGGTGGGTCGTGTGCAGCCGGCCGATCCGCGCGATGACTCCTATCTCAAAGGTTGCTCGTATTTCAAAGCAAAAATCGCTCGCTCTACGGCTGGTATCTCAAAAACCTCGTATGTTAGGGCACTTGTATCTCGAGGTGCCACTGTATTCATTCCATCCCTCCTCTGCCTCCCCTGCACTGGTTAGCATCTTGGCTAATGCCACCAACCCAAGACCTGCCCAAGCCGGTCTCAGGTCTCGTTGGGCTCAGGAAGGCGGGCCCAGGGTCATGCCCCACCAATGCCACAATGAACCCCTGCCTTCCTCAGACCCCAGTTCCCACAGGAGGGTCCGAGTCCAGAGAACCTCCCGAGCGCTAGGAAAATAAAAAGCAATTAGCGACTTCTGCTTTGGGCAGAATCGAAAGTGGGGGGAAAAGAAATCTTGGCGCCCCGCAAAACTCTACCTCCCCGGCCTCTTCCGGAACCACGGTGTTCAGCCCACTCAGCGCTGGGCCGATGCCACTCTCTCCTCCCCCAGAAGATTTCTTTGCTCCTGGAAAATCATCTGGAAACTGTCATCACCACTGTGCTGGTTGGCAGATGTCCTCCAAAGAGAGAGTGAAATGTACCACACACTACAAGGCATTTCTGGGCGCAGACCAAGAAAGGGGGGAGCGGAGGGGTGGGAGGCAGTGGCTCAGGGGAAGGGCAGCACAGCCTGGCCAGAGGGAGCAGAGAGGACACCCCAGAGATGGGGGAGGGCAGAGGAGGGAAAGGACTCTGACCCCTGAGCCAGGGCCCCTGGACCATCGTCCCCAGGCGGGGTCCTTCCCTCTGATGGAGCCACCAGCTGGGGGGACAGCTCGTGGGGACCCATGCATTCCCTCAGAGCAAGAAAAGGGGGATCCGTGGAAGAGGCAGAGAAAGAGGGACTCCGGACAGGGAGCCCCGAGGGCGGGGCAGAGCGTGGCTGGCGGAGGCTGAATTCTGATTTGACATCGACACACGGAGACCAGCACAGCAGGGACCCTGGCTTGTCCCCTGTGGGTGTCAGGCACACAGTAAGCCTCCAGCGATATCTGATGACTGTTGGGCTCGCTGGGGCAGGGAGACAAGGCGAGAGAGGATGGAGGGGACGAGATGTCTCCACAGAATTGCAACCAGAACTCTGCTCTGTCACCTTGTGTCCTACCTGGGGCCCAGCCTCAGATCTGCACCCCGATCCCTCGCCCCTGCTTCCCTCCATGCGCCACGCCGCACACATTTGCAAGCACCTGGTTGGCTGTCCATGATGCCTCATGCATCTCTGGCTCAAAAGAAAACTGGATGTGGCTCTTTAAGAAGATGCTGGAGCCGGGTCCTAGTGGGGAGGATGCTGAGCATAGGGGTCTGAGCCCTGCCTGCCTTTCCTACCAGAGATGTCAACCTCAGTCCAACTCCACCTTTTCTCCTGGGCGCTGCGAGCAACTTCTCCACCTCCGAGGTGTCTCCATCGCTCCAAGAAGGGGAGTGTTTGAGGGGAAGATGCCTACACACAGACTCCATCTTGGTTTTAAAGAATAACAGACGCCCTGACGTTTGCATGTGACATGACCCCACCCCAGATGACACCAGGAACTGCTTGTCTGTCCCTGTGCCACACGCGGACGTTAAGGCGATCAGACTGAAAAGACCCCCGCCAACCAGAGCCGAGCTCCGTGAGGTCCAGGCACCCCAGCGGGACACCGTTTGGCCACCGGTCCCTGCCTGGTCCCGGCTGTGGGCTGTCCCTCCAGTTTCAGCCAACCTGGGAAGGGGGGTGAAGAGGAGATGGGGGGGGTGCGGTGCCCTCCCAGGACTCCGTGGGAAGAACAGTCTGTCCATCCTCACACTTTGTCCTGAAGATAGTGACAAGGACACGGCGAGATTTTCTAGGGAGGGACACACACACACACACACACACAGGCCTGACCCTCTCTCCTACACAGACCGAAATTCACCTTCATCAAAACGAATGAGTGAATGAATGAATGAATGAATGAGTGGCAGGTGGGCAGGAGGAAAGAAAAGGGGGAGGGGACCCTGCTTTTCAAAATCCCAGATACATCTCTGGAGGTGGGGAGCGTAGCCGACACACCTTTGCTTCTCTCTGCAAACAGCCCAGGATGGAGGGGACCTGGGGCAGCTGGCAGACAGCAACGACGTGCACCAACAACATGCACCGTACACCCAGAGCTTAATTTGAAATAAACTGCGGCCTGGGTTGTCTGCCTGTCCCCGTCCCCCCTTACTGCCCCCCACCCCACACACACACACACACTTACACTCTGACTTCTCAAAGGCCCAGAGCGGTTTCCAGGCTCCGAGGCCGCCCACCCCTGCAGTTTTTGTGACCTCACAGCTCCAAACCCCCTGTCTGGCCTGAGCCCCCACCCTAAATGCCTCACTCCTTCGGAAACTCCCAAATTGGGGGCTGACCCCGCGACCTTGGCCCTCTGGGGCCCTGGGGCCAAAGCGCAGAGGGCTGGCAACCCGGCTGTGTGCTTCTGCCCTGCCCGGAGCCTGGCTCAGCCGCCCCAGAGGGGAACCCCACTCCCAGCAGGGAGGCTGCCCTGTTGGGCCCCTAAATCCATGGGTTCCAGACACGAGGGAGACGCTCTCTCTGCCCGAGGTACCTCCCAGTGCTGCTGAGACAGACACAGGATATTCTGCCTTTCACTCAGTCACCTACGAAGTTGGCTATTAATAGCGTTTCTCCCTTTTGGTGGTTTGATGGCGGCATTTCCCTGTTAATAAAGACCCGAAATAATCAGGGTCCTTTCAGCTGGAGTGAAGCCCTCGCTAAAGAGCCCAGCTGTCCTCTGAGGGACCCTCAGAAAGTGTCCGGGCATCCACTCCTTTCTGTTGCTGTGCTCCCTGGTCCTACACCCCCCACCTCTCTCGCCCCCACTGGAGAGGTGATCTGAGGGGAGGAGGGGGGTGTAGGTGTGAATCCTTGCTCTACAGAGGCTGGAGGGTAAGAGGGGGAGTGAGCCCCCGGGTCCTGGAGTCCCCGCTGACTCTATGTGTATGTGTAAGTCCGCAAGGCGAGGGCACCCTCAGCCAGGATGTGGGAGAGATTTTTAAAAGGGGAGCATTGAGGAAGGGGCCTGGGGGGACTTGCCTGGGAACCCCCCACCCACAGGCCGTTCCAGGGGTGCGCTGAGGGATTGACTCATGACTCCCTTAAGCCTTGACTAACGACAGATGTTTTGGGGGGAAGTTGGGGTTTTTTAAAAGTGAGAGAAAGAGGGGAAAGGCACACAGTCCCTTTGGGACAGAAACTCCCCACTTTCCACGTGCTTCCCCCACCTCCCCAGAGCCAGCCAGAGAAGCCAGCAGTTCTGTCTGGGGCTCAGGTGCTAGTTTGAACCCCAGCCCTCTCAGGCCCCCCACATGGGTTACAGCCACCGCTGCCCCAAGACCCGCAGGCCAGGAGGAGGGGGGCAGGTAGGAGCACATGGACGCTTCACACCTCCCTCACCGCCACCTCCCGTCCATCTCATCCTCTTTCTCTCCGGAAACAGAAGAGGGAAGAAAACCCAAAAGCACCTTGGCCTTCAGTTCTAGGGGCGCATGGGTAGGGGAAGGGGACAGGCACAGGCCCCCGAGTGGGAAGAAACACACATGTATGTCTACTGCGCACATGGAGCTTCGCCTGTGAGACTCAGGCACACCCCAGGGCAACGTGTGTGTATGTGGGGGGGTCACCTGTACTCGGCCCCTGTGGAGTCATCTGCCGCTTTCCTTCCCCTTTGGCTGCAGCCAGCCGGCCTGTCGCCTGTACGAGCCTCGCCTTATCTGCAAACCCTCCTTCCAGGGGTCCCCGCCCCGTGAAATGTACCAATGACCCAGGAGCGCAGGGCACGCAGCCTGAGAGCTCACCAGGGATTGGGGTCTTTCTCCTGCAGAGAACCCAGCCCTGGGGACCTGGCAGGAGAAGGGGTGCCCCGTCTCTGGACACCCCTATAGAAAAGTCGGCCCAGAGCTGAGCTCTTTCTGTGGGAGACCCCTCTGCTCACCCCAACCAGATTCTCCAAGGTCGCGCATCCCTGCTGAAGTCGGATGTCGGCCAGCGTGGTCCCCACTTTCGCTAAGGAATTTGGGGAAGGGAGTTAGGCTCCTTCATTCCTCGGTCTGGTGAACCCCATCCTGACCCCCCCCCCCGGACTCACCGCCATCCAGGAGCGTAACCCCCTACCCCCTGGCACCCCGGGTCAGCACCGCGCCCCGAAGAGCCGGCGAAACTCTCTCCTCTCTCGGTGCCAACACCTCCGGGCTCCAACGGGGGAGCCCGCATAGACTCGGAGGGAGGCTGGCGGCGGGGCCGGGGAAATTGAGCGTGGCGCCGGCCCCCCAGACGCCCACAGAGAGAGAGAAGGCGGAGGGGGGTCCCAGGTCTTGGCTCCCTGAGGTCCCCCTGGGGCTCCGCTGCTCGCACCCCCAGGTCTCGGCTCCCCGCGGCAGACCTCCTGGCGCTGGCACCCCGCAGCCGGGGCCGAATGCGCGTCGTTGCTGCGTGCAAAGTGCAGCCCCTGGACTGTGCGTCCCAGGGGCGCTGAGCTCTTGGCAGAAGGCTCTGGCTACCACTTCGCCAAGGGCCTCAGTTTCCCCACCTGCAGCCTCAGCTCTGGGGAAAGGGTTCCCAGCCCCACCCCCATCCCTTTACCACCCGCCCCAACTGTCTTCCGGGGCCGGGAAGAAAAGTCAAGGGGCGGCTGGCAGGGGGAAAGTCACACCGAAGCGCACCGAGCCCCTGAATGGGGGTAGGGGTTGGGGGGGGGGAGTTGGCACCCAGAAGAAATCCAGGACGGCCTCGCTGGCTAATCATCCATGCTCTCCACGCATCACACTGGGCCTGGCCCCAGCTCGCCCAGCAGAGGACGACGCCGCCGGGCACCTGGGAGGCGGGTGGGGGTGGGGGGAACCCTCCCCGGGGTGTGGGTCTCCCTGCACGGTCTGTGCGGAATAGAATTGTCAGGCACGGGGAGCGCGCGCGCTTTGTATCAGCCGGGTCCTCTCTAGACACGCATCTCCCAGCTCCCCGAACGGGGCTGCGGAGGGATGGATCCGCATGGGAGGGCACCCCCCGTGCGGGAATGTCTGCGGATAAGTCTCCGCGCGGAGCGGTGCGGGGAGAGGGACGCGCACCCGCAGCCCCAGCTCTCAGCCTTCTCCTGCGGTTTCTGCGCGCCCAGCAGTTTCTGGGCTTTTGGCGCCCCCTCTGGATGCAGCTGGGAACTGCAGCCCCGTTTTTAAGGCCGCTGATTGTTGATCGCGGTTTCCCCAAAAGGTACAAGAATACACAGAATGCTCGAATCAGACGAACGGGAAATGTATACAACCGCTATAACTTACTATCTAAAGCGCTGCGCATTTTATGCCCTTTTATAAAAAAATGTATTAAAAATAGGCTCGCGTAGGTACGTCTTTTTCTTGACCAATATTTAGTGAAATGTTCCCAACTGCCTCTAAAGTCAAGGTCGTCTTCAGTGCCTTTCATGCCAGTAAACAGGAGAATTGCGATAAAACACAACTAAATACAGACGCCTTGGTTAAAACTTCTGGTGTCTGAGCCTCCTGGGCCAATTTGCCTGCAAATCACACAGTTAGTCATACTCACCAATGTTCCCCCCAGGACCCAAGATTCAGTCCATATTACGCAGGACTTTTTTCTCCAAAAAAAAAAAATAATAATAAGGACAAAGTTGTTCTTATTCTTTCCCGGCATATGAGGAAGCCGCGAGTGCAGGACTACCGTATAGAGATCCCTTAACCTCCTGTTAAACTCCAAGATAACCGAGACATCAGCTGTGAGTTACAGTCGCTTAGAGAAAGTAAAATACCACTGAACAGGGTTGCAACTCACTACTTCCTGAAGCGTCCCGTCTCCTATAAGAAATGCCGAGTTCTTTCGGAAGAGAACAAAACTTTTGAAAACTCCCCAAGGAAAACCCGCCTTTAACATCAGAGTTCCCCCCGCAATCTGCAAATTGGAAATAAACAAGTCTTTGGTATGATTCCGGGCCGAGTCTCTAAGAACCAGCATTTAAATCGAGGTGAATATTTGCCTTGCCGGAGCCCTGCAGGGTTGAGGGGTGGAGGTGGAGGTGGGGGAGAGAAAAAAAAGTTGAAAATTACGAGTTTTGCTCAGCTGGGCGTTTAGTTATGATTCGGAAAAGAGGGAACCTTTTGGCGACTCCAAGTTTTGCTTCTCCCCCAGAAAAGATACCCAGCCAGACCCGAAGCCTGCGTGTAAAACACAAAAGATTGTGCTCAAACCACACTGGGAAAGACAAGCAGACACCCCCACCGCCCCACAGAACTCCCCACTAAATCTGCGAGTCACAAAAGGACCCCACTATCAAGGGAGGTCCGCCGGCGGTGCCCCCCTTCCAGGTGATCGCGAAGGAGGGCGCAAGCAGGCAGGCAGCGCAACCGACCGACCCGCCCGCCCCAGTGGCCTGTTTCGCCTGCAGCGGGGCCCCGTGTGTTGAGCCTTTTTTTTTCTTTTTTTTTACAAACCGAGTGACTGGCTCAGCCTGCGGGCCCCGGGGCGGCCCCGATCGCCCCGTTTCCATAAGCGCCCCAAGCCCAAGCCCGTGTGCACCCTCTTCCCAGGCAGCTCGGCGGGCGGCGGGCGTTCGGACTCCCCGGCCGGGAGGGAGGTGAATTGCCGACCATCTGAGCGGTCGCCCTGTGACCGAGGCGCTTTGGCGGGGTAGGGGGGCCTGGAGGAGGGGAGTCTGGGGGGCTGGAGACGGAATTGTCGGAGTTCAAGGCTCTGCCAGCGATCGAGAGAGACCGAGCGAAGGAGCGAGCGAGCGAGCGCGGGGCTGCCCAGCCGCCCGCAGCCCGCCCAGCCGCCCAGCCTCCGAGCGCGCGCGCGGGGAGGGAGTGAGCTCGGGGTTTCATTGATTCCCTTTTGCAAACGCGCAGCCGAACCCCGACCCGCCTCGCCTCGCCAGCAGCCCCGGCGAACCAGAGCGCGTTCACCTATGTGTGTGGATTAGGACAGAGGAGCCAGCGGGGCGCTGAGTCACCAAAACACGGGTTGCAAAAGCCCGTCCCCGAGGACTCTCGGCACCGGCGGGCTCCGGGCGCGGCGACCGGGCTGGCGCTCCGCGGAGGGACCGCCTCTCCGAGACTGCAAACTCCTCCGGCTCCGTCCCCGTCCCAGTCCCCTTCCCCGTCCCCGGGGCTGCAGGGAGAGACCTCGGAGGAGAAACGCTTTGGGGACGCGGGGGGCAGATCCTAGGCGAACGTGCGCGCGCGCACACACACACACACCAAACACACAGGCAAACACACACGGAGATTCGCGCAGACACGCACCCACATTCCCTGACATTGCGAGGAGGGAGGACGGCGAACTTACATACTTGGATGTCCCGGGTCCCCCGCCTTTCCAGCAGCAGCACACCCTCCCCCCCTCAAACCCCCCAACACACACACACACACATACACACACACCCCCTTAACCGCCCGCCTGGCCAGCGGCAGCCCTCCCCGCCCAGCCCCGCTCCTCCCCGCCCTCCCGCCCCTCTCTCGTCACCCAGCCCAGCGCCACCATCCTCCTCCCCCTCTACTCACCCCCCACCCCCCGCCACCCCAAATCCGGCCCAATCAGCGCCCGGCCGGCCCGTGATTGGCTGGGCGTCTCCAAGGAGCGGGGGGAGTATTTATTAAAGAGCCGCCGGGCCGCCGGGCGGAGAGCGG
>PVJN01010813.1:0-55972 GCA_004026805.1 Lasiurus borealis
GTGCCCCCACCCTAGCTCATGCCCGATAATGGGGTTCCTAGATCCTCACTGCTTAGTCCCTGCTTCCATCCCTGTCATGCCCTGGGTGCCTCACACATCTGCCGGCTCTCATCTTGCCACTCTGGCTGGTTCCCAGGGGCGGGGCAGGGCAGCCCCTCATTCCTGCCCTATCCTCCCTGCCCCACGCTCAGTATCTAGCCGTGTGAGGACAGGGACCCTTAGTGTAGGAGACCCCTGCCTGCCAGCTGTTTTAAGTTGGCCTGGGACCTACCGCTGCACTCTGCAGGAAATGGGTGGAAATGAATTTTTTACCTGTGAGCAAATAAGAAATGGAGGTAGCTAGAGGGATTCTTAGAAGGACTTGGAGGGGGAGGATGCTGGACCCGCCAGGTGGGGGTGCTGGCTCAGTTCCAGTGTGGGCCAGCCCCTCTGGAGCCAGGGCCAGGCGCAGGTAGGGGACCCTCCGACACCTGTGGTCTTCCTGGCCACCTGTCAGCATCGACCTGGGTCCTACATCACAGCTTGTCACAGGACATCTCCCAACACCTGTGACACTCTCCCTGTCCCTGCAGCCAGCCCCCTGGTCCCACCAGCTGTGGTCCTCTAGCCTGTAGGCCCGGGACGGGACCCATCATAGGCCCTCTGGGAACCTCATCACCTGCTCAGAGGCTCAGTGGCCTTGTCCTACGGAGATAGAGTGATCTCTGGGCAGATGGCCACTCGCCACTGCCAGCTCAGGGTCTGCAGAAGTCTAAGGCTCCTCTGTGAAGGGCCCCAGTGAATTCTCTCCTGGGAAGGCCTACTCATTAGGGATAGGAGAAAGGTTGTTTTCTCGCCTTCTGTTTCATTATCAAATCTTTCTTAAGTTCCCACTCAGCCTGGGAATATGAAGACCATCCATATTTTCAAGGCTCTCACAGTACAGCAGAGAGACCCGCGCAGAGATAGTTACAGACCTGCAGGGTGTGCGTCGGAACTGACGTGGGTGCAAGGGTAACGGGAACACTGAGGAGCGGAGTCTCCCCTGGGGACAGGGAAAGCCTCAGGGCAGAGAAGGAGGGTTCCCTTGGACCAGGCTGCCTTCTCGATGGAGGGTGTGGTGGCTCATGGAAAGGCAGGGGCTGGAGAGAGCCCGAGAGGAACAGTGGGTGATTCCGTGCATGGTGTGTAAAGTGCACATGTGGGGCAGAGGGGGGCTGGGATGCAGAGGGGGGCTGGGGGGACTCAGGCCCATGGGACTCTCTAGCTGGAGCAGGGCATCACCACGGTGGACCAATCTTAGGGGACCCAGCTGTTTAAGTTGGCCTGGGACCCACCACTGCACTCTGCAAGAAATGGGTGCAAACGAACTATCTATGAGCAAATAAGAAATGGAGGTAGCAAGAGGGATTCTTAAAAGGACTTGGAAGGGGAGAATGCTGGACGCAGAAAGCAGGACTGACATCGGGCCCTTCTCTGCTTCCCTAGACAGTCCCAGCCAGTCTCTGGCCAGTGGCTGCCGGGGTTCCCTTGCTCCAGAAAGGCACACAGCTTGCCACCCCCTGCCAGGGTTTCTCCCTTCCTGGACAAGGCTGGGTCTCGCTGGGCCTGGAGCTGGGGCTCGTGCCGTTCTGTGTCTGGGTGGGGCAGACACGAGTGGGCTGCTCTCTGAGAAGCCACCCGCCTCCACCTCCTGCGGTGTGTTGTCATCATCACGTTTCCCTCTATGTGCCAAGTGGAGGAGGCTGCTTTGTCACCCACACTGGACCCTGCTGCCCAGGAAGTGTTCCTAGTCACGACTCGCCCGGCTCTGCGGGCCTTCCCCGCCTGCTGGGGAGAGTCAGAACATCCTTACAGATGCACTGAGACACGGACGGCTTGCCAGTGCCGAGCAACTGGCTTGTATTATCTCATTTAATTCTCATATCAGCCCCCATGGATAAGTACTATTGTCCTCATATCACCGTGGGGCGGAAACTGAGGCCCGGGTTACATCAGCTTACGATGCCCCAGGTTATACAGCTAGTAAGTGGTGGACAGGGAATATGGCTCCACTGTGCCGTCCCTCGACGGTGTAGGATGGCGGTACCCTGGGCAGCGAGTGAACTCTCCCTCTTCTCCTCCCAGTCACAAATACTGGGAGTGGAGGCAGGCTCGCTCAGGCCCTGTCCTCGCAGAACCCAGGGCGACACAGAGTTGTCATCGGGGAGACACAGTCACATGGGCGGATGACAGTGTGCAGAAGGCGAGTTTAAAGAGGTTCCCTGATGCTGTGGGAGCCCCGAGGAGGGAGCATGTGGCAGGAGCAGAGGCCAGGAAGGCTTCTCAGAGGAGGTGACATTTGAGCTGAGTTAAAAGGTAAATAGGAGCTGAGACTGGTTTGGCTCAATGGATAGAGCGTCGGTCTGCAGACTAAAAGGTCCCAGGTTCGATTCTGGTCAAGGGCATGTACCTTGGTTGCAGGCACATCCCCAGTGGGGGGCGTGCAGGAGGCAGCTGATCAATGTCTCTCTCTCATCGATGTTTCTAACTCTTTATTCCTCTCTGTAACAAATCAATAAAATATATTTTTAAAAAAAAAGGTAAATGGGAATGTTAGGTGGCCACACCCAGAGTGACGGAACTGGTAGGGGATATGAAGCGGAGAGGTGAGGGGGGGAGCACCCCCAGAGGCAACCCCCGCTAGGCTGAGCAGTAAGGAGGCATTAAGAAAGTACATTGGGATTAGCATTGTAGGTCAGGGATGGCTGGGGTGAGGTGAGCTGCAAGGAGCCTGGCAAAGGGCCTCCTGACAATGCTCACGCAAGGGATTGTCCAGCGGCCGCAAACCCTCCGGCCCATCCAGGGGGTGGTCTTGGTTCTCTCCTGTACTGACTTCCCCTCAAGGGCCGTTGGTTTGTTCTGATGACCTCAGCAGTTTCCCAGACAGCAGGATGTGCAAGCTTGCTGTGCTTCTGAGATAAGGGGACGGATGAAAGCAAGGATTAAACCCGGGGCCCAGCGGAAGCGGCTGCAGACTGAGCGGCCCTTCGGGAAGCAGCCGTGGTGGGTCGGCAGCCCCCACCCTCCCTATCCCTCCTCCTACAGGAGACAGAGGGGTGTCCTGGCCCAGTCTTGAGGGGCCAGTGCCTGGTCAGGGGCTGCAGAACCCTCCATTTCCTCAAGTCTAGAGGGGAGGGGGGTGGGCCTTTAATCCTCTGATGCCTGGTTGTGTGATTTAGGCAATCGCTTTGCCTCTCTGGGCTTCAGCGTTTAATCAGGAGTTCAGGGCGGAGGAGGGAAGAAGAAGACCTGCTTTGTAGGCCTGTGTGAGGAGGGAAGGAGGTGAAGACTGTGACCCATTCACAGACTGCAGGTCACCATGCCAGTGGGAGGGCTCTGGGCAGATGTGGCCTTCACTCCTGAGGCCACTGCCAGAGCCGAGAGACTGGTGCATGCTGGCAAGGCCTCCGGCTGCAGCCATAGGGCCCAGCTCCCAGCTCCCCTCCAGTTTGTGCACAGGAAACTTCCCCGCTCTGAGCCTCAGGTCCCTACCACTGTGAAGAGGGCCAAACCCCTGCCTGGCAGGTTTGGCTGCAGACGGGGGGGGGGGGGGGGGGGGGGGGGGGGGGCGGGGGAGGCACATTTAGGCAGGTGGCCTGCTGGGCCAACCCGTGACCCCACTTGACCCCTTTCCTGCTCTGCTCCTCCAGTGGGAACGCCTCTGGTTCCTGCTCCTCACCGTCACCTTCGGCCTCACGCTCACCTGGCTCTACTTCTGGTGGGAAGTCCACAATGACTACGATGAATTCAACTGGTGAGTGGGGACAGGGGGAGGGACGAGGCCTGGGTTCCAGGCATCCAATGCCTGAGACTGGGGCGGGGGATGGGGGTGGTGATGGTGGTGGTGGTGGTGGTGGTGATTGTGGTGGTGATGGAGTTTGAACCTCTCTCTCAGGCTGGATCTCAGAGTTCTACCACCAATTCTGTGTGGCTTTGGGGGAAGGGTCTCTGGAAAGACAAAGCCCAGGGGAACTGAGACCAGCTTGGGGGGTGGGAGGGAGGGTAACAGGGAACTCCTTTTGGAAAATAAGAGTGGCTTCAAGCAGGGCTCAGCAGGGGGCTGGGGCCTCTGCCCCCTTTGTAGATGACAACTCCAAGGCCAGAGATACAATGGCCTCGGCAGAGGACGTGGCCCTGACACCACCTCCCCACCCTCCACCACCCCTGCTTAACTCCTTCATTAGGGCCTTGGGCAGGGCTGGCAGGTGCTGTGGTTCTGGGACAGCTCAGCTCAGGCACCTGCTTCTTCCCCACCCCTGCCTCCACTGCCTGTCTTTGTCAAATAGTGAAGGGAGGAGGGGAAGGACCCTGAGTTCCAGTGGGAACTCCTGCATTGACAAGTGTAGAGACTAAGGCCCAAGTTCACACAATCAGTTGGGGGCAGAGTTGAGGCTGGAAAGCCAAACACCCTTCCTCCTCCCTCCCCCCATTGAGTGCTTTCTCTTCCTTCTGGTCAGGAGTTCAGCTCAGTGCAACTGTGAGCAAGTCTCTGGTCCACTCTGAGCCCCCGTGTCCTCTTCTGTAAAATAGGGTAACTCTGACCTCCTCAGGTTTTTCTGAGGGTGAAATGAGATGATGGACTTGAGAGAGCTCAAAGCTCTACCTCACCCTGAGAGTCATTTCCTGGGTGGTCCATTCTCTAACTGGAAGGGGCCATGATGTTTGGAGACTTCTGGGGCTGCAGACTTCTGATGGGCCATGGTTCTGGGATCCCATGATGATCCTAAGATTCTGTTCATGGAGTTGGGCATCCCTTCCCCTCTGTGTGGCCCTAGGTTGGGCCTCCGTTATTAATGAGCACAATAAAGGGTGTGCTGCTGTCCCGCCCCAGCCTGGCAAGATGAGCCTCAGCCCCAGTGGAGATCCGGGGGTGGCCTCTGGCCTTTATTAAATGCCATAAATCAACTGCTCATCCTTGTAGGCTTCACAGCGCAGGCACTGGGCTGGGCAGGCAGGAACATTCCCTGCTGCCCCTCGCTGCAGACCTTGGACAGTGCTGCTGCCCCGGAGGTGGGCTACCTGGAAAATCATCGGGTCCATCTCCATCACGTTTAGATGGAGACCCTAAGGCCCAGAAAGGGGCAGGACGCACCGGTGGCCACACAACCAGTTAGTACCAGAAAGTCATTCCGAGGAGAGTCTGAGGAGACTGAGGCTCAGAGAGGTTGAGTCGCCTTCCCGAAGTCCCACAGTGCAATGCAGCCAGCTCCAGGACAGGGACTCGAGCTTGGCTGACTGTCTCTTGCTGTCTACAGAGCCGCCACCCTCTTCCCAGAGAGTGAACTCCCTGTCACTGGGTGGCTCAAGCAGAGGATGGGTACTTGCCCATCAGGCCCTGCCTGGGACTTAGGGGTCACCTGAACACCTGCCTGTCACCTCAGTTTCTGAAAGTTCGGGCTGGGATTCGGGGGAGCTTGGCCCAGGCCTTGTGGTCTCTGGGGAGGGTGTGAGTGAGACCCAGGCGGTCAGGGCTGGATGACAAGAGCCAGGGAGGGGCTGCGGGGCTGTTGCTGCCCAGAAGGGCTCCCTGGCCAGCGTGAGACACGTGGAGCCAGCGCGTTTGGCAGAAGTTGTTAGCAGGATCGGGTCCCACCCCGCTCTGGGCCTCGGGTTCCCCGTCTGTAGGTAGAGGAGCGCACTCTGTGATCTCCCAGGTGGCAGATTTCCCGTGGAAGCAGAGGGCGAGGGCCAGGAAGAACAGGAAACACGTGCCTTAAAAAGCTTATTCCCCTTGGCCTGTGACTCTGTGTAGGAGTCTGTCCTAAGTAAATAATCACTAGAACACAAAGATACGTGCACAGTTTTCCTTTTTGTGTTCATTTATAATAGCGAATAATTGGAAATGATTAACTGCCATTAGTGGGCGGTTGGCTGCATACGGTGCACTAATTCAACAGGAGACGATGTGGCTGTTGAAAATCCCATTTCCTCAGTAAATGCCTGTGTTAATGAGAAGAGAATTGATTACTTATCACCTGTCCCCCTAACCCCCAAATTCATCCTCAGGAAATCCTTTGAAGGGCATTTGATCAATTCTAAGATCCCTTGTTTTCACATTCTAGCTTTGAGCTAGAAATGAGTGTCACCATTCATTCATGGCATTTTAGGATCAGTGAACCCTCTCACCTCCACAGGGACCCACAAGCCAGGAAGAGGCAGAGTGGGCATTTGAATCCGAGTGTACTTCCCTCCAAAGCCAAACTCTGACCACCATGCTATTCCAGCGGGTCCCAGCTTTGCTGTTGACACAGATCTATAAGCACAGGCGGGGAACCCGCTGGAAGAACAGTCAGCCCGGTTTGGGAACGGGCAGTAGGACTCTAGAGATTGTCGTTCCTTCCTTTATGCTCTTGGCATGCCCGGTGTCCACCACGAGCCCTCCACAGGCCTGGCTGATGATGGAGAAACAATAGCATCATTACGGAGTGGGCAGGGCCTGGCCCCCGAGCCTGGCCAGTCCGAGGCAGAGCCCTGGCTCCTGGGGGAGGTCTGACCCCGACCCCCTTTCCTCCTGCAGGTACCTCTACAACCGCATGGGCTACTGGAGTGACTGGTCCATGCCCATCCTCCTGACCGCAGCCACCGCCTTCACCTACATCTCGGGCCTCCTGGTATGCGGGCTGGCCCTGCTCCCGGGCAGGGAGGCGTGGCCTGTGCAGGGTGCAGGGAGGATGGAGGGGCCTGCCCCAGGCTGAGGAGGGGAGCTGGCTTTCCCCTTCTCTTAGGCTGCTACACCTCAGGGGCTTGGTTCCTTCAAGGTGGGAGGTCGCCTTGCTTCGACCCCATCCCGCAGTGTTTCCCCCGACCTGGGGGGTAGGTGTCTGCTCCTAGGAGCCGCTACAGACTTCCCTTTCCAGGGACTTCTGCTTTGGCTCCTGTGCTCATACCTCTATTCCCTCAGACTCCCATCATTCCCTTTGTTGGATAGGGGGGCTCCTTGGGAATAAGGTTCAGAGGTACCTCCACCTCCAGGGGCCTGGAACTCCTACAACATGGACTGAGCAGTCCCAGGGCAGCAGGGCCGAGGGGGAAATCCTAGAGGAGGAGGAGAAGCGGGAGGCCTGAGAGAATTTGGGAGGAGGCCAGGCCTGGGCCGGGCTGGGCATTCCCTTCGCCTACGCCCACGGGGAGGGTTTGTTGACTTTTCTGAGCCAGACCCGGGGCTGAGTGGGGAGAAGGGTGTCTGGGGAGTTGGCGGGAGCCTTTGAGTCACACGTGGAGCCTGACTGTCGCCCTGTGGCCCCTCTTCAGGTCCTGGCGCTCTGTCACATCGCGGTGGGGCAGCAGATGAACCTGCACTGGCTGCACAAGGTGAGGGCCTCCTCCGTGTCACGGTGACAGCTGTTCTAGTCGATCCCACTCCGTCCTCGCTCTGTGCCCAGCCCTGTTCTCCCGGCCTGGCCTGAATTAACTCCCTGAACTCTCACAGTAGCCCTAGGTTGCAGGGGCTGCTATTATCCTATTTTGCAGCTGGATAAACTGAAGTACAAAGAGGTTAAGTCATTTGCCCAAGGTCTCCTACTATGTCAGGGGAGGATCCAGGGTCCTCACCCCGGAGCCGCGCAGTAAACCAGCACGGGTCACACTGGCGGGGCTCCGCCTCGGGTCCCACCTCCTCTTCATTCCGCAATGAGCTCATTCTGAAACCAGCCCAGTCGTGCTATTCCCCGTTAGAGTCCTTTCCACCACTCCCCTGGCTCCCAGGAGGACCCCCACACCCCCGCCCAGCATGACAGCCCCGCCTGACTTGGCCCTGCTGTCGTGGGTCAGTGCCCCCAGCTTTGGATGAGATGTCTCAGGCCCTGCCAGCATGGCTGCCTCTTCTCTACTTTGCCTCCTCTCTCTTGCCTCCCTCTGGCTCCTCCGGCCCTTCCCTGGTTCTCCACCACCTGCCCAGGGTGCCTGGACTCCCCAGCCCCTGCCGGGCCCGCCACCATACCCTGAGCGTCCATGTTGTCCGGTTCTGTCTGGCTCCCTGACCCCGGCCCTCCCCATTCTGGGAGCTTCTTGCAGACCAGGACTGGCATTGTCCGTCTCTGGCCCTAGGGCTTCGCTGGGTGCTGGGCCCAACGCAGGGAGGCTTCCAAGAATCAGAGCCTCAGCCTTCTTGCTGCTCGTCCCTGCACGGTGCTGAGTGGATCTGCCAGACACCTGCTCTTCTTGAGGCCCCAGGGGTCGCAGAGGTGGCACAAAACTGACCAAGAGAGAGCCTTTCTTCCCAAGAGCACCTGGGCCTTGGAGGGAGGGTTCGGCCGTCTCTTTATTCCCAGAGCTGGCTCCGAGTGGTCATGTCATTTCGGAAGGGACAGACATGCCTAGAAATAACCATGAGCCCATGCGATGGGTCCGGGGGGACTCTTTGGGGTAGGACTTACTTCTAGCTGGACGAGGGACATGGAGCAGGAACTGGAAGGAAGACATAGTGAGTTTGAATTGGGCTGTGTGGTGGGAGGTGCCCGAGGACTTCCGGGGGAGATCGGGAGCTGGGGAGCCAGACTAGTGACTGAAGGAGTGTTGAAAGGGTGAAGAGCAGCCAGCAGCCCCTTCGTCCCACCTCTGCCCGCTTGTCACTCTATCCGGAGGCCTCCTCTGGGCTGGTGCAGTCCCCTCTGTGAGGCACTTTTATCTCCTGGCCGCAAAGCTGACACTTGAAAGAACTGCACCAGATGGCACCTGGGTGGGGCCGGCTCACTCCGTGGTCACCTCCTCTAGGTCCTGCCTGGTTCTCAGCAGGTCACACCTGCTGGATCCTGGTGGAGAGGCCTCCGGAGGCGCGGGGCCGGCAGGGGTGCAGGTCACTGCACGGATTCTTCTCCTGGGAGGGGGAGGGATCCCTTCATCTGCACAGTGCCAGCTCCGGTGCCAGCCCTGACTTCCTGTCCCCTCCGCCCCTCCCCTGAGAGCTCAGCGTGAGGAAGGTCCAGCCGGAGCAGATGCATGGCTGGACCCTTTGCACCAGGAGGGAGGCAGCTTCCTGGGGCTCAGAGTTTTCAAGCAGGTGCGGGACACTCGCCTGTTCTGTTTCCAATCATCTGTCGTTTGAACAGAAGATTCTAAGGAATCCTTGTCCCTTTTTGTTTATTTGTTTTAACTAATTTTTGACCATCTGATACATTGATATGGTTCAAAATTACAAAGGTACAAAAAAGTACACGATGTAAGTCTCCCTACTATCTCTCCAAAACACCATATTTTCCAGCATATAAGATGACCCCCAACTTTTCCAGTTAAAATGTAGAGTTTGGTATATACGCACCCTATACGATGACACCCAGCGTATAAGATAATCCCCGACTTTTGAGAAGATTTTCCTGGGTTAAAAAGTCATCTTAGCTCAAACCGGTTTGGCTCAGTGGATAGAGCATTGGTCTGGGGACTGAAAGGTCCCAGGTTTGATTCCAGTCAAGGGCATGTATACTGGTTGTGGGCACATCCCCAGTAGGGGGCGTGCAGGAGGCGACTGATCGATGCCTCTCTCTCATTGATGTTTCTAACTCTCTATCACTCTCCCTTTCTCTCTGTAAAAAAATCAATAAAGTATATTTTTTTAAAAAAAAGTTATCTTATATGCTGGAAAGTACAGTATTTTAAGCATATACCCATATTCATATACACTTCCTTTTTCCTTTTCTTTATACACAGCCTACTATACCCTCCATTCCCCTCAGAGCATCCAGCCCCTGCTCCTGTCCCCACATAACCCTGGGTCCCCAGGAACCCCCTGTTGATGGGCCTGATGACATCCCATTGCTTTTTAAATATATATACATATATACTTATATATACATATTTATATATTTTTTTATTTCAGAGAGGAAGGGAAAGGAAGAGAGAGATGGAAACATCAATGATGAGAGGGAACCATTGATTGGCTGCCTCTTGAACGCCTCCTACTGGGGATCCAGCCAGCAACCAGCGCATGTGCCCTGACCTAGAATGGAACTATGACCTCCTGGTTGATAGGTCAATGTTCAACCACTGAACCTCGCTGGCCGGGCCCCAGTTGCTTTTAATTCATTGCCGGGACCATGTGTGCTGGGTGGGAATTATAGAGTATGCTTTTGTAATTGTGATAGTTCTTGTCAAATCGCCTGCTTGCCAAGTGTCACCAGTCCATGCTCCCTTGGTTATGCTTATCAAATCACCCTTGCCTCTAGATGACTCCACTTGAACCCATTAATGGGTGAATATAGCCCCTCAGTGTCATTTTGATTTGCATTTCCCAGATAATGCATTCGTTAAATTCAGCATCTTTCATGTGCTTCAGTCATTTGCATTTTCTTTTCCATAAATTGTCTCTTCATATCTTTTGCCCTTTTGCTACAGGATTTGCTTTTTGCTTATTAATTTGAGGCGTGCTTTATAGATTCCAAAAATCGGCTCTTTGTCTGATAAACAGCAAATAATTCTTTCTATCGGGTCACTCCGCCTTTGACCTTGATTATTCTGGTTTTGCCATGGAAGTTTTTTGTTCTTAAGGATGTGAATCTGTTTTCCCTTTATAGCTCCTGGCTTTTGTGTTAGAGTCTTTTAACCACTCCAAGATTATAAAAATGTTCTCTATGTCATTATTTGATAATTACATGTTTCTACTTTTTACAACATTTAAAATGTTAACATTTTGGAAGTTACGTTCAGGTATAGTATGGTCTTTGTTCTTCTTAGATAAGGTTTTCTACTGTTCCTGACTATCTACCTTTTCCCTTCTAATTGGAGATGCCACTTTTATCAAATGCTGATTTAAAAAAAAAATCCTCACTCAAGGACATTGTTCCATTGATTTTGAGAGAAAGTGGAAGGGATGGGGGAGACAGAGAGAGAGGAGCACTGATGTGAGAGAGACACATCGCCTGGTTGCCTTCCGCATGCAGCCCCAGGACTGGGGATGAAGCCTGCAACTGAGGTACATGCCCTTGACTGGAACTGAACCCAGGACCCTTCAGTCTGCAGTCCAACGCTCTATCCATTGAGCCAAACCAGCTGGGGCATATGCTGATTTTTAAAATATATTTAGATCTGTTTTTGAGCTTTTTATTTCCGTTGATCTCTCTGCTCTTACATCAGCATCCAACTGCTTTATGTAAATACCACAGCTTTATACTATGTTTTAATCGAGTTCTTTATTTTGAGAGTTCCTGGTTCCCCCGAGTCCTGAGCAGGGGAGGGCTGGGGGACAGGTGCCAGGATGTGCCAGGCACTGTGCTCATCGTAAGAGTCACGACCATTCCTGATTGGGCACTCACGCTGTGTGCCGGGCATTTGCCACATAGTATTCCATTTACTTCTCGTAATAATCCTGTTCGCTTGATGTTCGGCCCACTTTTAAAAATTACACCACTAGCCGAAACCAGTTTGGCTCAGTGGATAGAGCGTCAGCCTGTGGACTGAAAGGTCCCAGGTTTGATTCCGGTCAAGGGCATGTACCTGGGTTGTGGGCACATCCCCATTGGGGGATGTGCAGGAGGCGGCTGATTGATATTTCTCTCTCATCCATGTTTCTGACTCTCTATCTCTCTCCCTTCCTCTTTGTAAAAAACCAATAAAATATTTAAAAAAATAAAAATTAAAAAAATAAATAAAAAGGACACCACTAGCATTTACTAATTTAGTGCCAACCACTGTGCTAAGCATAGCCCTTGTACTTTCTTGTTTACCTCCCCCCACCAACCCCTGTGGGGTCGGCACTCACTCCCCCCATTTCACAGCCCAGGAGCCATGCTCCGAGAGGCCCACCTCCCCGGTTAGGCAGCAGAGCTGGGCTGTACAGGTGGATGTATCAAGTGTGTCCCTGAGCCCCAGCCAATCAGCTGCTACCGAACCCAGATTCCAGCCGCACTCCCCCCTCCACCCCCTGCGCCCAGGAGGCCAACCTGTGGCACCTTTGCCAGGTGGGGCTCCACTCCTCTTGGATGCCAGCACCCAGCAATGCTCCTGAACAAATGGATGCAGCTCCCGTGTCCCTAGCTTTCCCACTGTCCGCACAAACCACAGTCTCACCAGCACAGAAACCAAAGGCCGGCTCTCAGGGGAGGACTTCTGGGTGGGGCTTCTCCCTCCCAGTCAGGTGGGAGCAATGGCGGGCACTCTCCCGGAATTCGGTGCTGTTCTTATGGCTTCAGGACACGTGTGGGGGGAATCCCTCAGACAGTGAACACCGCAGCCGTGCTGCTGAGCATCATGGTGGTGCCACCACAGCAACTGCAAACTCATCATCGAAGTTTTAATTGCATGAGGGTTATGGGAATTTGTTTAATTTCCGCTAGCAATTAAATACTGCCATGGATGCACTCAGAAACGATCCTTCAGAGACGCTTGCCGTGCCCAGCCCCTGCCCAGCGGGCAGCAGCAGGGGGCAGGCACCTGCGCATTGAGGGGCCCTCTCAGGGGTGGTTAGGACACTGGGCCTCCCGCACTGCAGCATGACCTCTGACCCAGGCAGAATGGGGATTGGGTCCAGATCCACCCCCTCAACACTACATGACCAAGCAAACCCTGTGGTCTCTGAGCCAGTTTCTCTGTGTATGAAATGAAGATGGTGCCTCCCCTGGGACGTTAGGAGAATAAACACTAGGAAAACAGGAAGTGCCTCCCACAGACCCAGCACACGCAGCCTCCTCGCTCCTGCTCCCCCTTCCCATGCTCTCAGGCAGGCAGGCCAGGCGCCGAGGGCCCCGCCCCAGCTCAGCCTTAGGACGGCTTCTTATTGGAACACCTGTTTCCCGCCTGATGGGCTGGCATGGCAAACCCGCGAAGGAAAACTTCACCCCAGGCAGGAATGAGAGGGAGCAGCCCCCTCTGCCCTCACCGTCTAGAAACCCATTCAGGCAGGAGGGTGGTCAGACCACTGCTGAGAGGGGCTAAGACAGGCCCTGCAGAAAGAGACGGGGAGAGCCACTGGCTGGCTGAGAGGACACCTGCCTCAGCCTGAGACAGTGGGGGGCCTGGCTGCCTGGCCCTTAGTGCGAGGTAGGGCTGTGGGTCACCTGGGCACTACCCGGCCTGCCTGGTGTGCAGGGAGGTGTGTAGGATGAGTGCCAGTGCTCAAGAGGTGTGGGTGGTTGGGTGTCTCTGGAGACTAGCCAGACACCAGACTTCACTTCGTTTGGGGGAGCATCCTATGTGTATGAGGTGGTTCACATCCCCTCTGTCCCAGAGACCTCTGTCCTGTGACGGTTCCCTCTAATCTCCCCTAGAAAGACTAGACTTGCTTCTCCAGGAGCAGCTGGGAGGCAGTCCTGGTGACATCTTAGAGGCTGGGGGCTAGGAGGCCGGGGCTGAGAGCAGCCTCTGCCGGGGACCGGGGCTGGGCGGTGGGGCTGCACCCTCCCTCACCTCTGCGTGCTCAGCCTGAAGGGCCTGTGGGCCTGGCTGGCAGGGGACACGGCTGGCCTGGGCATCAGGCTCCCAGAGGGACCTGGCTCCTCAGCCGCCTGCCCCTGTGGTCCAGGCAGCTCACCCTTCACTCCAAAGGCTGCTGGCAGGGCTGAAGGAGGCCTTGGATGGGCCTGGCTGGGCACAGGAGAGCCGGGGCCCCTCAGTTTGCTGGGTGACTTCCCTCCTCGCACCCTCCATGGGGCTGAGCCTGGGCTTCACCTCCACCTTGCTCCAGCTCCCTCCCACCTCTCCACCCGCTTGTTTCTCTTGGTCCTTGGCTCTTCTTCCCTGGGTCTGTGTCCTCCTCCTGCCTCTGTCTCTCATTGTCCTCTCTGTCTCTCCCTGTCCTCCCTGTCTCTCTCTCACTGTCCTCTCTGTCTCTTGCTGTCCTCTCTGACTCGCTGTCTCAGCTTCTTTCAGTCTTCGTCTCTTTCCTGCTCCCCCTTCCCTGCTTGTCTGCCTCTCCTGTGCTCTCCTCTCTTCCTCTTGGTTCCTGCCTCGCCCTCTGCTCTCCCTCTCAGACACACTGGAGGCCCTTGGTCTGTCCAGCCACACCTGCTCTTCCCCTTCCAGATGGGGCTGGTGGTCATCCTGGTGTCCACGGTGGTGGCCATGTCGGCCATGGCCCAGCTGTGGGAGGACGAGTGGGAGGTGCTGCTCATCTCCCTGCAGGTGAGTGAGTTGGGTGGGGCTTCCCTCAAGCACCCAAAAGAAGGCAGCATCTGTCTCCCCATCACATTATTTCCTCAGACAAGACCCTGAGGGGGAGGGGTCCAAGTCACAGCAGGTCAGCGGGAGTGGGGAGGGGTTGCCAGCCCAGGGTCCCTGACACCCAGTGTCTCCGGGGGTGCCTTGCCCCGTGGCTAGAGATGGGCCATCAGGTGTTGGTGACCAGAGGGTCTGGCACAGCTGGGAGTCAGCGGTGCCTCTTGCCACCACCACCCCCTCCTCGCACACAGGGCACAGCTCCGTTCCTGCACATGGGGGCCCTGGCCGCCATCACTGCGCTCTCCTGGATCGTGGCAGGACAGTTCGCCCGGGCAGAGCGATCCTGTGAGTACGACTGGGCAGCCCCCAGCCCCGCCCTCCCCCAGATGTTCCTGGGTGCCCTGGGAGGTAGGAGGGCCTTGCTCTCTGCGTGGCCATGGGTTCCATGGAGCTGCATCTTCGGTCAGCAGTGCCCGCTTCCTTGTCTGAGTCTGCGTCTGCATCAGGGTCTGTGTCTGCATGTGGGCCAGAGGCCAGGGTCACCCCTCTCTGGTCATGAGGGGGCTGCCCTTAGTGCAGGGTCTCTCAGAGCATGGTATCCTGGCACTGGAGGGGGCGGGTCCTCCACACCCTGCCCAGGGCTCAAGGCCAGGCCTGCTGGGAGCAGAGCGCTCACCGGGCGGTGCTCTGCCTGTGTGCCAGCCTCCCAGATGGCCATCCTCTGCACCTTCTCTGCTGTGGTGTTCGCCCTCTACCTGGCCCCGCTCACCATCTCCTCTCCCTGCATCATGGAGAAAAAGGACCTGGGCCCCAAGCCCGCCCTCATTGGCCACCGTGGGGTCCCCATGGTGAGTGCCCCTGAAGGCCCTGACAGATGGGGGATGGTGGGGAGCAGAGCTACCATTCTAGGGGAGATGGGCAAAGACCTATCTCCTCGCAGGGAGGGACTTGCAGGGAAATGAACGTGATACAGAGGATGAAATACAGCAATCTTTAGCCTGTGGAGGGATGCGTGGGAAGGGTTCACAGAGGCTGGAGAGCTGGTGGGTGAGGAAGACCCGGAGAGAGCTGCTGGGTGGGGCAGGAGCGGGGCTGCCTGCAGGCTGTGCCCCGGCCTTGGGCAGGAGGCAGGCACAGCCCAGAGACCACTGCGAAAGGGAAGACTGCTCCAGCTGCACTGGGTAGAAACGGAGGAAGGAGTCCAAGTCAGCAGCAGCCCCTCTGTGGATGCCCTGTGACCCCGCAGGGGCCTCCCCTCCAGTGGGCATCCTCCAGAGCCAGCTTCTCCACCTCTTGGCGGCTCTGGGAGCCTGACTGACCATCTTCTCTGTGCCAGTTCCCACATCTTGTGCCCTGAGATTCCGAGAGAGCGGGGGCCGAGGCCTGTGAGGAGGGACACAGCGGCGTGAGGTGCCAGCTGTGAGCTTGGGAAACCCCCGTTATTTTGGGCAACCCTCCCGCTTCTCTGGGCCAGGGTTTCCTCACCTGGAACCCCGGTTCTCTATGGAGGCAGTAGCCCTCCCTCCCTCCCTCAGGGGGAGCTTTTTCTTAGTTGTCACGGTGACTGGGAGTGCCATCATGCTGAATTTCAGGGGAGCCCAGGGGCCCTTCTACCGAACCCTGTTCTGGTCACAACACCTCCTGGAAGCAACGAGCTGGAAAGGACATGGCTTTGCAGTCGGAGGGACCTGGTTTTGGGGTCCAGTTTTGCCATGTGCTGCCTATGTGTGTCAAGGGTCACCTGTCCCCCCCCTGAGCCTCTTGCCCTGTCTATTTTGAGAGAGAGATGCACATCCTTCTCAGGCAGCGGGGTGCTGAGGGAGGGGAGGGGCCGGGGAAGGAGCAAGGTGGCCAGGCTTGGATTATTATTTCAGTAGAAATTTTTCAATCACAGACATGGAAAGAGTGATATAATGAAGAATAAATAGAGCAATGAATACAGTACCACCTTCAACATCCATCCCTGCTTTGTCATTCTTGTTTTATCTTTCCCTACTTTTCTTTTTCTGCTGTAATACTTTATTTTTAATCTTTTAAAATCCTTATTGTGGAAAATATTACATCTGTCTCCCCTTTTCCCCAATCGACCCAATCCAGCCCATCCCCGCCCTGCCCCAGGCCAGGCCTTCACCACCCCGCTGGCTGTGTCCATGGGTTATGCACATATCATTACCTCCCACCCACCCCTTCCCCCTGCCTTCCGAGACCCCACACTCTGTCTGCTGTAATACTTTAAACCAAATCTCAGACTTCGTATAATTCCACCATACTTCAGGGTGTATCTCTGACCATAATACAAGGACGTCTTCCTTTTTTTGTTGTTGTTAAAATATATTTTATTGATTTTTCACAGAGAGGAAGGGAGAGGGATAGAAAGTCAGAAACATCGATGAGAGAGAGACATCGATCAGCTGCCTCCTGCACACCCCACACTGGAGACGTGCCCGCAAGCAAGGTACATGCCCCTAACCGGATTCAAACCCAGGACCTTTCAGTCCGCAGGCTGACGCTCTATCCACTGGCCAAACCGGTCTCGGCACGTCTTTCTTTTTTTTAACATGACCCCAACCTCGGTGCATTTATAACACCTAACCAATTAATAATATGTATCCATGCTCGGTTTTCCTTTATCTCAAAAATGTCTGTTTACAGTTGTTAAAACTCAGCATCTGGCTGGCCTCTCTTCTAAGTACGTTTAGTTGCTGTTTAATTCTTTAGTTGCTGTTTAGTTGTTGAGGAAACAGTCATTTGTCCCGTAGAATTTCACACATTGTGCCTCTGGCTGCTTGTGTTCTTGGGGTGTTTCCTGAGGGGCTGGCAAAGGCATCGGCACAGCTCTCCGTGTCGCTGTGACACCCGTGCACATCCCCCTGTGGGAGGCGTTGACTCGGTCCACGCATCTCTGTGTGATAAGCCCAAGTGCACAGCCCTGTCTTGGAGACGGTGCCCATGTGCCTTCCTGTGTGTGAGCCCTGGGCCATGAGCCCAAGTGTGTGCGCACACATGCTCACTTTAATATTTGGTTGGACTAACTCCAAAGCTTGGACTTTTAACCACAGTGGCCTGCCCACTTGAGTTTGTGGCATGCCTCCCCCTGCCCGCCCTTACACACACACTCCTGACAGCAGAACCACACATGGGTTTAGGCCAGAGGCATTGGGGGCCCCAAGATGGGGATTAACAAGCCACCTTGAGTGCCCACATACCTCTGGGGGTCCTCCTGGAGTCTCAGGACTGGACAGGGAGGGCCAGCACTTAGTGCAGGGAGATCCGAGTTAGAAAAAGCCTCGAGAAAGAGACCTTGCCCCTGCCAAACACTCCCTCGGGCCACCCACCATCTCCCTCTGCAGCCCCAGCCCGAGCAGGAGAGAGCAATGGCCCATCCTGGGTGGTCACTGGTGGAGGCCTGGCCACAGGGCATTTAGAGATGAGCTGGGTGGGAAGACCATGCTCTCTCCCGAGGCCTCTGTGGCCCTGCCCCACCCCTGGGTGAGGCCTCACTCGGCCCATTTGCCTGGGAGACAGGCCGCAGGTCCCCCAGGGCTGCTCTGCACCAGGGAAAGGGGGAGAAAGAAACTCGAATTATAGAGCCCACTGTCTGTGACGCCACCCACGAGCTTGATAACATTAGACCACTGATGTCTGTGATGCCACCCACGAGCTTGATAACATTAGACCACTGATGTCTGTGATGCCACCCACGAGCTTGATAACATTAAGACCATTTTATAGCTGAAGAAACAGGTTCCTTCCACAAGGGGAAGTGATGGCCCATGACTGGGAAATGGTATTGCTCCTTCTCGACTCCCAGGTCCTTTCCGGGCGTTACATGTTGGGGAACCGCATGGCCAGAGGGAGAGAGAATGGGAATGACCTTGTCTTGGTGGGAATGAGATCGGCCATGGGGACCCTTTCCCCCTCATCCCTTTGTAGCCAGGAGCCCTCCCTCCCCATCTTCCTTGTGCTGCTCCTCCTCCTAGCCCAGTCTTTGGTGTGGTGCTGACCCCCCATGGCAGCAAAGGGTATGACAGTCCTCAAACCAGCTAGAACTAGGGAAACGCAAAACCTCCCCTCTCCCGAGTAGAAAGGCCCTTAAAGAAGAGGGAATATGCTCTCTCAAGGTGTACGTGGGGAAACAGGGGACTATGAGAGAAACAGATGTACCCTGCAAGGCCACAAAGCTGGCTGGCGGTGGAGTCAGAGCCAGAACCTGGCTCTTCTGATGTGGATGCTGTAAGGTTAGCAGTTGTCGTTACTAATTGTGGATCAGCCAGCCTGCTGGGACTCTTAATCCTTGTGACGGTCTCAGAGAGGGTCTGATCATCTTCTGTACAAAGAAGACTAGTTGCCCTCCGAAACTGCTGCCTCTCTACCCTCTTCTCCTCTCGCTCTGGGGCCTCTGCCTGGACTCGGGGGTATAACAAGGGGAAACTTGGCATTCAAGATTGCCATAGGCAGAGGACTGTACCCCCACATTTATATACATCAACACTAACTACCACTGCTTCCCACTCCCACCCAGAAAACCTGAGAGGCAAACGCAATTTAACAGCCGAGGAAGCTGAGCCCCGTCCCACAGTACTGCCTGCGGAGGAGCTGGAGCTAGAGCCAGGGCCCGCAGGAAGACCTGCCCTTGGCGGGGGAGGTGCCCGGGAGCTAAGTCTCAGCTCTCCCCTCACTATCCCCTTTCCCGGCAGCTGGCCCCAGAGCACACGCTGATGTCCTTCCGGAAGGCCCTCGAGCATAAGCTGTACGGATTACAAGCTGATGTCACCATCAGGTAGGCGCTGGGCTGTGAGGATGGCACCCCACCCGCCCCCACGGCACCCACATCCCCGTCTCCACTGGGAAAACCGCAGGTCCTGGAGCCTCGGAGACAGGAGGACGGAGGCTTGGGTTACCCACTGCAGGGCAGGCACCTTGTCCGTGACCTTACATCTTGTGCCAAATCCCAGGATATGAAACAGAGGAAAGAACAGAGGCTCTTGGTTGAAGCAGGGCTGGGGGTTGGGAGCTGGCGCCCTGCCACGGAGCCGCTTGAAGGACAGACTCCATCTCTGGGAAGGACTGGGGCTCCGACAGATGGAGCCACTCTGATCAGTGACACGCGCACATTGCAGAGCACACACTCGCTGTGGTGTCACTTAGATTTTAAAGGACCACAGTAGGATGACGTACACAGCCCGGGCCGGTGTTGCTCGTTGGTTAGAGCAGTAGCCTCTGCACCGAAGGGTCTCAGGTTCAATTCCCAGTCAAGGACATGGAGCTGGGTTGCAGGTTTGATCCCAGACTCCAGTGGGGGTGCATGTGGGAAGCACGCAACCAATTGATGTGTCTCTCTTAAGTCAATGTTTCTCTCTCCCTGCCTTCCACTATTTCTAAAAAGTAATGGGGAAAATACCCTTAGTTAGGGATTAACAACCAAAAACAAACAAAAGACCCTAAGATGAATTACACATCTTCTCCATGTAGATACATGTGTGTATTAGTGTAAAGGGCAGGAAGAACCCACACCCGTCTCATAGCAGACCGCTGAGAAGGGGAGGGGGAAGGGCTGCACAGGGTGTGTACAAGGGCACCACTATGTGCGAACACTTAGAGTTGCTAAGAGACTAGGCCCCGCCTCCCCCCTCAGCAGTCCCCACCCTCCTCTGACCCTCATAGAGAACCTGAAGGAGTTGCCCACTGCCTTCTGTGCAGACGGGGAGCCTGAGGCCCAGAGAGAGGCAGAGCCTGCAGGGCCCCCTGACGGGTTGGTGTACGTGGGTGGGGGGCAGGGGTGTGTGTGTGTTGGGTGATTACTGGGGGCAGGCGAGGGGCCTGGGTGGGCAGTGACTGCATGGCCCGCCCTCGTGCAGCCTGGA
The DNA here is from genome assembly GCA_004026805.1 of Lasiurus borealis. Classification (NCBI taxonomy): domain Eukaryota; kingdom Metazoa; phylum Chordata; class Mammalia; order Chiroptera; family Vespertilionidae; genus Lasiurus; species Lasiurus borealis. The sequence goes on from PVJN01010813.1 coordinate 19,968, forward strand.
CGGCGTGCCCTTCCTCATGCACGACACCACGCTGCGGCGCACCACCAACGTGGAGGAGGTGTTCCCCGAGCTGGCCCGCAAGCCCGCCTCCATGCTCAACTGGACTGTCCTGCAGAAGCTCAACGCCGGCCAGTGGTTCCTGAAGGTCTGGTTGCACCTGCCCGGGTCCAAGTGTGGAAAGCGTGGTGGGGGGAGACCCTGTGCAGTAAGAGCTGGGCGGCCATCAGCTCAGGAGACCCCACTTCCCAGAGTCCCTCACAACCGGCTTGTTAGCGGCCCCCTTGGGCTCTTGCCTCTGCAGCCCTGAGACCATGGTTGTCACTGCGTGTGCTGGTCCATCCCTCTCACTGGGAAAGCCGATGGTGATAGGAGTTAAAACTGTCACCTCGGTAAAACTCCTTAGAGGGAAGTGGTTTCTCTGGTCTGAAATGTTACTCAAGGAGAAATGTGCTGGGTTCTGGAAGATAGTCCAAGCAAATAATTCTTTTGGTAAGCAGGGCGTGGGGGAGAGAGGTGAAGGCTGGGGTCTCCTAGAGCCCCCCCCCCCGGGGTCACAGCCACCCACTTACCTGACACGCATGCTGGCAGCAGAGGGGTCTCCGTGCTCGGGAGCCAGGAAGGCCCGTGGAGGCCCCTAAAGTGCTGGTGAGGCAGCCAGCCATGTGTGTCCTTGTCTCTGCCAGACGGATCCCTTCTGGACAGCCAGCTCCCTGTCCCCCTCCGACCACAAGGAGGTCCAGAACCAGTCCATCTGCAGCCTGGCTGAGCTCCTGGCGCTGGCCAAGGGCAACGCCACGCTGCTGCTCAACCTGCGAGACCCTCCCCGGGAGCATCCCTACCGAGCCAGCTTCCTCAACATCACCCTGGAGGCCTTGCTACGCTCCGGCTTCCCCCAGCACCAGGTGAGGCTGGCGCCCGGCCACGCCCCGGGACTCAGCATTAATCCACCGGGTCCCCTCTGCAGACTTCAGCCTCCACCTTTGTAAATTGGGGGTACCATGCCCCTCGCCTCCCTGACAGGGTCATTGTGGGGACAAGAGGGTAACAAGGAAGCCCTTTAAAAGGACCACGTCCAGGTTCTCCAACACACTTTTCCTGCCAGGAAGCACTGCCCACATCCTTGCGGTGTAATATTTGGAGATCTGCCGAATCTCACACCCATGTGTGACGCGCACTAGATGCTGGTGGCCGCGTGGCAGAGTAACTGGCATTTCGATGATCAGGCATTGTGACCGGGGGCGAGTGGGCAAGCTCCCTGGGTTATTGCCAATGCAATTCACAGCCTTGGCTGGGAACAAGTCCACCCCGATTATGGTAATCACATGTAAGCTTCTACCAGGCCTGTCGGTCCTGTCTCTTTTAACCCCTCTAGGTGCGTTAGGAGGGGTAGACTCAACCCATTTTACAGCTGAGAGATCTGAGGCCACCCCCTCTCTGCCTGCAGGTCATGTGGCTGCCCAACAGGCAGAGGCCCTTCGTACGGCGGGTGGCTCCTGGCTTCCAGCAGACGTCAGGCTCCAAGGAGGAAGCCACCAGCCTACATAGAGGCCACATCCAGTGGCTGAACCTGCGCTACACTCAGGTGTCCCGCCAGGAGCTCAGGTGCCCGCCCCACCCACCCCCGCTCAGCCAGAGGGCAAGACTCAGGTCCTCCATACTGTCTGTCTCTTCCTCTCCCTCTCACACACGCAGGCACACACACACACACACACACACACACACGTCTGGGCAGATGGGTAAGCACAGGGACTCTGGTTAAAGAGGAGGCGTCAAGAGCATCAGGCAGACATGGGTTGGCTCCGAGCCGGGCCCTCTGGGAGGAAGAGTCCTTGCTCGGGACAGGTGAGGATGGCAGCACGCCTCGCAGGCTCCCAGAGGCCCGGACCCCCAGGCTGACCAGCCTGTCCCTCACCCCACAGGGACTACGCATCCTGGAATCTGAGTGTGAACCTCTACACAGTCAACACGCCGTGGCTCTTCTCCCTGCTGTGGTGCATGGGGGTCCCATCCGTCACATCCGACAACGCCCACACTCTGTCCCAGGTGCCTTCCCCGCTCTGGATCATGGTGAGTTGGGGGACTGCTGGGGACAGAGGGCACCTGGGGGGAGGTGAGAGCTGCCAGTGGCACCCAGGAGGGTGCAGACTCCACACTTGAGGTCTCTGGTGAAGTCTCAGGTTGCGGGGAGCCCATAAAGGGCACAGGCTTGAGGCAGGAGGAGGATTTTGTGGCCGCTGCGTCGGCACTGAGGTGCTGGGAGAGGGGAGGGGCCTGGGCCTGACCCACGGGCAGAAGCATCACTTACGGGCCCTGGAGAGCTAGTGAACAACTACGTGGGTTTTCTGGTTTGAGGTGTTGCTTATTATGTTTTGTTTTAAAGGAAAGGAAGGCATTATGAGAAGAGGGTAACAGAACAAGAATAGGAAACAGTAAAATCTGCTCAGAGATTACAGCGGATCAAACCAGTTTTCAACTGGTTGACCGAGCACCTGCAGATAGGCCTGAATTCCCATCCCGGCTCTGCCACTGAGGGTGGGAGCCCTTGATCTCCCTGCTGTGCTCCCGCTGCTACCTCTCTGAGAAGGTGAACGGCAGATGGAGGGTCTTGTCATGGCTGAGACGGTGCCAAGGTCAGCGATCAGATCTAGGTCACGGAGGGTTCAGTCCATCCATCCTGCCCTCGGTCCTTTAAGATCTCTGGAGGCTGAGCCCGAATGAGATGAAATAACGCTGTGGCAGCAGTGGGGAGGAGCACACTCGAATTTTGGGGTCCCAGGAGTTGACCAATGGGGAAAGAGCCCCCACCCCTCCTCCTCAGGCCACTTGAGGTCAGGAGGTTTGCCCTCCTGGTCCCTCCACTGTTCCTGGGGAAGCCCCGGCAGTCCACACCCTACGGGGACACTGCACTCTTATACCCACACGGATGCCACACACGGCACACCTGCAGGTCATGTTGAACCCTCACAATCCTCTGTCTTTCATTATTGCCACACACACCCTCCTCTCTTCCCTCCTCTCCGGGCCCTCCCCACCCCACAATGCCCAGAGCTCATGCCTCCAGATCCTCTCCTGCCCATGGACCCTCAGTCTGGACCCTGATAGGGACTGGCTGTGACAGGAGGCTGGCCATGGGCCGTCTGTCCACAGCCCCCGGACGAGTACTGTCTCCTGTGGGTCACCGCGGACCTGATCTCCTTCACCCTCATCGTGGGCATCTTCGTGCTCCAGAAGTGAGTAGGCTCTGACCACTTCCTCGGCCTTCCCCGCCCCAAGGCAGACCCGGCTCCTTACCCAGCCAGGTGTCTCTCCTCCTGAGCTCTGGGCCGGGAGAAGGGCTGACCAGATGGCCCGAGCAAGGAGAAGACTCCCAGTGGCCCCCAGCCCACCCCCCTCCGCCAGAGCTGGTAGCTTCTGGAATGAGCACCCGGCTGAAAGCCCAGAGCCGACCTCTGCGTGGATTGGCTGGGTGGACTCGGGTGCAGCTAGCTCCTCTCCGGCCTGTCTCCCCACCTGTTGAACCCGGCTGTGGTTCCCACCAGCACTCAGCACACCTGTACCATCTGGAGACCTCCCCACCCTCAGACAACAGCTGGGGCAGTGGGGGCAGTGGGAGGTGGGGGTGGCCAGGGGAGGGCTGAGGGCCAGGCTGGAGTCGCAGCCCTGCCATGAACCAACGGGAAGGGTTTTATTCTTGACTGACGTTCTCTCTCTGTCCCATTCTGCTCTGACCCGGCGCATGTCCCTCCTCTCTCCCCCACCCTCCTCTCTGCTGCACTCTGGCATCTCACAGCTATCACTTGATCAGGTAATTCTGGTGTGGTCTTCCTCCTCCTGGCCCTCTCTCCCTCCTCGCCGCCCCTCTCTCCAGTTCCTCTGGGACCTGCCTGAGCCTGTGCCTGGGTGGGCTCTCTCCCAAAGCTGCCTTCCCTCCCCAGAACCCTCCTCTCCCGCATCCTCCCTTCTCTTCCCACCTGGCCGCGTGTGCCCTCTGCTCTGTCCCTCCTGCTGCTTCTGGCAATGGGAGCCAGTGTTTCCTTGTTGGCTGCTGACCTGGCCTCTCAGCACCAGTGCATCTTCCTCTGCAGAGAGGGCTCTGTCTGCTCCCCGCTTGGTGTCCCTGCAGGGCCTGCCCGCTGCCCAGCGCACCCCCCACCAAGCTGTCTCTCCCTCCCCATCTGTCGCCTTTCTGCTCTCTGGGTTTGCCTCTGCCATCACTCATTCTCTCTTTACCTTTCTCTGTGTCCCTCATCTCTCTTTTTCACTTTCTGCCTCTGACTGCCCCATACACACTCTCCCACTTTCCCCTGGCGAGGGCCCCACAGTGGGTGAGCTTCCTGAGATGTGCATGGCTGAGAAACCCTGGCCTGACGCTCTCCTTCTGGGGTTAATGTTAATTTCCAAGAGGAGACTTCCGTCTTGGAGCCCCAAGTCCTTGGTCGAGCCCCTTGAGCTCTCCTGGGTCAGACAGCTTCACTGAGCAGCTTCTAGGAGAAACTGCTCCCGGGTGGGGGACTGAGCCAGCCAAGGAACGTTCACTCAGGCCTTCCTCCACCCTCACCGGCAGCAGGTGTACAGAGGTGCTGGCTGGCGCTGCTGGGCCTGCCGTGGGGGGTCAGCGTGCCTGGGAGGCTGGCCCTATGCAACATACAGCCTGGGTGGTGCCACTCTTCCTGGGGGTAAGAGAGGCCTGACAGAGAAGGGGCTCTGGTGCAGATCACCTCCTCATTCTCCTATTCATTCACTCAAGTACTTAGGGCCACACACACACACACACACACACAGCAGGCACTGAGGTTGGTGCCAGGGACACAGCGATAAATAAGACCCAACTTCTGTCCTCAAGGACACGAAGGGTGCTCACCCAAAACCAGTGTGCAGGCTGCCTTGCCCTCTGCTTCCTGCTTGGCCCCCGTCTGTCCGCTCTGTTCATCCACCCCTCTGCCTGTCCATCTGCCTGTCCATTTCAGCTGTGCTGACCCATCTGGAAACAACTGATCTTGTGGAGTCTGGGCTCCTTTACTCCACCCCAGCAGAGCACCGTGCCCTGGGGGTTGGGTTGTTTCCAAGCTGACCCCCCCCCCGCTTCTCTTGGTGGGAGTGAAAGTGGGGGTCCAGGGAATCCTTCTGTCCAGGTTCAAAGTCTCAAAGTCAGAGGCCAGGGATTTGGGGCTAGTTGAGGCCTATAGCAGGAAAAGCAGTGCCTGGCTCCTTGTGGCCCCTGCATGCCCTGAGCAGCCTGGCCTCGGCCATCAGAGGGGTTGGCACTCCAGCCAGGGTTCCCCATTGGGGAGTATGTGCCCCCCTCTTCCAGGGTGGTTGGAAAGAGAGTAGCACAGACCCTAGCTCACGTCACTTAAGTCCTTGGCTCAGAGCCTGTGAAGACCAATTCTGAGCAAAGCCCCCTGCATCTCCCCTCCTCTCTCTGCCTCCTCTTGGGGGTTCCCTCTGGCTTCCCTCAGCTTACTCATAACAGTGGAGCTGTAGGAAACAACAGCTGGGAGTCCCCAAGATTAGTGTATACCCCAGGGTAGGTCATCAGAGTCATGTCTGGTAAGCCCTCCCCCATCCCAAATTTATCACGTTTAAAGAAACCAGGTGAATAACTGGGGGCACTTGAGACAGAACTAACCAATCCAAAACATCCTGTCTTGGGCGGGGGGTTGAGGGTGGGGGAGCTGAGCTGGGTCTGGAGTAAGAGGAAGGCCGGAGAGGCCTGGCTAAGAGTCAGAAGACTCTGATTCAAGCGCCAGCTCTGCCCTCACTGGGCCCCTTCTGGATAGTCAGACAAGAGTCCTGCTGGTCTCTCAGGCCCAATCAGAAGAGGCTCTGGGAGAGGGCAGGACCCCTGCTCCAGGGGTGGGCGGGGAAGGGCCTGATCCACTGGGTCATCCCTGCAGGTGGCGCCTGGGTGGCATACGGAGCTACAACCCGGAGCAGATCATGCTGAATGCCGCGGTGCACCGGAGCAGCCGGGATGTCAGCATCATGAAGGAGAAGCTCATCTTCTCAGGTGGGCAGCCCCGAGACTCGCACTGAGCCCAGTTCCCTATCCCATGCATGCACACAGCACGTACAGAGGCAAACACATATAGGCACACACATCCTCCACACACAGCCATGTCAGCATCAGGGGAGGTGGGCAAGGGTGACGTGCAGGAGTGGGGCGGAGGGGAAGAGTCTGCTTTGAAGGCCTATCCCCCTTTGCCTGGTTCATACAGGGACCCCTAAAATTGACTTCATCCCTGCTGTTGCCAGCTGGCTGACAGTCCCAGACTGATGGAGGAGGAGGCAGCTGTCTGAGGGAGAACATGGGAAACTGGGTGTCACTGGAGCTCTAACAGATGAGGGCACTGAACCCAAGTGGGGTACAGAGGAGAGTGGTCAGAGCTCCCTGGGGTGCTGAGGACTGTTTTTGAACCCACTTTGCAAGGAAGTGACATAGCTGAACTGGAAGGATGGATGGGGGGTCTGGGGGATGGGTTTGCGCTCAGGGCGATGGAGCAGAGGGCAGAAGGACATCCAGGCAGAGCAGCGTGTTCAGAGGGAGGGAGGGAGCGAGCACTGCTCCCAGGGCCGCTGGCTGCTCACCCCAGGTCGTGCGATCAGGAGCTTGGGCCTCCTTCTGGAAGCAAAGGAGGGTTGTGGGAAGATTTGTAGGTGGCCGTTTTGCAGTAGAGCTGTAACAAAGTACCACGAAATGGGAGGCTTAAACAACAGAAATTTACTGTCTCACAATTCTGGAGTCTAGGAGTCCAGAGCCCAGGTGTTGGAGGGCTGTGAGGGAAGGATCTGGTCCAGCACTCCCCCCTTGGCTTGTAGATGGTCACCTTCCTGTCCTCCTGGCATCCTCCCAGCATGCATCCTGGTAATTCAGGAGAGAGATATTGGGGGGAAAAGAGAAATGTATAGAGTATTTAGGAGCCAGGTGGATCTGGATTCAAGTTCCAACTCTATCCCCAACCAGCTGTGTGCACTGAAGCACACTGTCGAACCTCCCTCAGCATCAGACTCCTTGTCTGTAAAATAGGCTGGGAACCCCCAAAGGATACGTGTGAGGGTTATGGTCATGTCGGTCCGGAGGGGTACTTGGTAAACGTGCATGAATGAACGAGAGCCATGGGGTGAGTGTGGTGTTGGTGGGGCTGGCTCCCAGGATCAAGAATCGTGTGACCATCTCAGTATTCGTGCCTTTACTATTCATTTCTCTAACAGATGAATGCCAGGCACTGTTGTGGGTACCTGCAGTAGGATACAGATTCTTGCTTACCTTTGCTCAAAAAAAAAAAAAATAGTCCTGGGAGCCTTCCCTGAGCACAAAGACGGGTTGGAGTGCCCCCGGCATCCCACAGCCCTCTGGCCACACTGGAGCTCCCTCCTGGAGGAAGGGGCCAGTCCAGGGCACCTGGGGTCCCCAGGCCCCCTCACAGTGCCTGGCCTCAAGTCAGAGGGGGAGGAGCATGAACGTAAGGCAGGAGGCCAGCCCCTACCTCAAGGCCTGGCAGGTTCTGCCCAGACCCTCCGCCCCCTTCATAGTGCCAGAGACCATTCACTCACTGAGCACCTCTGAGGCAGGCTCTGACGGGAGCTGACCACAGTCCTCACTCCAGGCTAAGAGGCCGTCCTGGAGACCCTCAACTCCACCAAGGAACCCTGAGTCCCCTCCACTCAGCAGACCTTCCCCTGGGCCTCTGCTGTGTCCAGCACTGGGGACACAGAGGCCCAGATAGTCCCCCTATCCTTGAAGTGCTCCAGCTGGTGGGGGCCACAGGAAGTGGCAGTACAGGATGAGACGGGAGGTAGCAGGGGGAGGGCGGCTATGAGCAGGTCCCATCCCTGCCAGGAGAAGGGGGGTCAGGGAGCCTTTCAGGAGGCTACAGTAACACAGACAAGAGGAACGAGCCAGACTTTTTAAAAAGTGTCGATGGAGAAGTCACTCCCACGAGAGGGGCCAGTCTGTACAAAGGCCCTAGGAGAGTAATACACGGTGCCAAGCCCAGGAGGATGTGGCTGGTTTTCGGGGGCTAGAAGGAGGAGTCCCAGGGGAGCGCAGACACCCAGGGGGGGGGGGGCCTTGAATACCAATATCAGCACCAAACCTGAACCCAGCGGTCTCATCCGCATCCAGGTGCCTGACCAGGATTCGCTGCAGGCCACCCTTCCCACAGTGCCTTCTCGCCATCCTCACTGACCCCTCTCTTGCTCCCATTCATATTCTGCCTCCTCTGGCCCTACAGAGATCAGCGATGGCATGGAGGTCTCCGATGAGCTCTCTGTATGTTCAGACAACAGTTATGACATGTATGCCAACAACGCCACTACCCCAGTGGACCCCCGAGGGACTGGCGGTCACACCAAGACCCTCACCGACCGGAGTGGGCGTTAGCTGAAGCCCTGTCTTCCCAGGCTGAACCTAATGGAGCGACCAGGGAACCCAGAAGAGCAGGCAGAAGCTTGTCTGGACTGAGAGCGCTCCGGCCCCTTGTCCGCCATGACCTCTTTTAAGGGTTAGGGGCTCCTCTCTCCCCTCCGGCCCAGCTGGGCCAGGACTCCAGCCTCTCAGATGCCCCTGCAGGCCTGGGGATCCTTCTTCTGGGAAGTGTGGGGCCTGGTCTCCCCCTGAAACCCTCCCTTGAATCCTGGATGCTTTGATGGGCCACTGGGCCCTGCCCCATCCCCTAGAGGGTGTGGATGCTCATGTGGGACCACCCTCCTGTTTGGACAGTAAAGCAGCCGACGTCTCTGTTTCTCCTGCCTCGAGGACCTGGGGCTGGGCCTCTGCCCCCAGCAGCTCTGCTCCTCACATCCGTCTCAAAGCACAAGGAGGTTCGCCTCAGCAGGAAAGCCTGCAGCAGTGGTGGAGATAGTCCTCCGACCAGCCTCCCACCGCCACTGGCCCTGCCCCAGGAGAGGGCCCAAGCCACGTCCTCGGGAGCAGCTGGAAGTGACCAGAAGAGCAGGCTCAAGGCTGCTCGTCCCCCTGCCCAAGTGTCCAACAGACCTCCAGGGCAGAATGATCTGGAGGCTCGGGGGAGCGAGACTGGCACCACCTCAGCGACGACAGGGCAGACCCCCTGGGAAGAGGGTTCTCTGGGCATGGTCAGGGGCGGGCAGGTGGCCACGGAGGCCTATAGAGGAAGGAGCCTGAGGGGCCCTGGCCCAGTGATTAAAGCTGCCATGCTGACACGTCATTTCTGAACTGTCAGTGGAAGGATGGGGATCGAGTTTGGGATTCAGCCTTGGCCCCATGATGTGAGGAGCCCTTCTCAGAAACGAGCGGGAGACTGGCAGGCTGGCAGGTTCCTTACAGCCCAGGGCTGGGACCAATTTTGGAGACCAAAGTGGCCCCACAGAACAAGTGGCACCAGAACCCCACCCAGGCACTCGTGTCTTCTGTAACCAGCCAGAGCATCACGGAAGATGGGGAGGGCTCCTGGGCCGGATGCCAGGGTGAGCAAAGAGACTGGGAGGTCCCTGCACGGCCCCATGGAGGTGTTCTGAGCTCCCTGACCTGTGCAGTGAGACCTTCAGCCAGCAGATGCCTCTCCGCCACGGCAGAAGTTTGCCTTGGACTTCTCAAGGATTTGGACCCGACCAAAGCCAGCCCACCCCATTCCTGGCACATCGGGGTGCCTGGGCTGAAAGCCCCGATATAGTCCACAGATGTCCCTCTCTGTCATTCAGTCCTTGGACCCCTACCCTCCATGAAGGAGTCAGCAGTGGAGTCGAGGCATGTCTGTAAGTCCCATCCTTGTCCTAAGAGTTTGTGTGATCTTGGGTGTGTCCTAATGGGGAAAGGGAGAAGCTGAACTCTAGCACCAGCCTGCATTAAATAAACATGGTGCTTTGGAAACCACGGCATGTGTCTCTTCTCAAAACGGGGTCTTCTGGGTAGAATTCTTGGAGTTGGAGTAATTCTGCCACCTTCCAAGAGGAAAGGAAAGAAACCCCTCCCAAATGTTGGAACGCAGGCCAGGCCCCCCACAGTAACTTCTAAGACTGCCTCTCAGGAACTGTGAAGGCTTCACCCCTTCTTTCCCCCACTGAGCATCTGCCAAGTGCTTCCTTTCCTGGAGCAGAGTCAGCTCCTGCCTCTCCTTGGGCACAAGGGAGTACGAGTGAAACCTGGAACAGCTGGGTCAGGAGTGGGGTTACTGTCCTACCCAAAATGCCCAATAACCTGCTCTCCAGCCTCTGGCAGGCCCAACAGGAAAGTGGACTTGACCTTTCATGCCAGCTCCTCCCTGTCCAGGCAGTGCCCCTGGCCAGACTTGGGCAACTTGAGACATCTTGGAGTTCCCAGGAGAAGGTAGAGCAGGCTGGTTCTCTGTGGAAGAGCCAGGGTCCCACTCTCACCAGAGCCGTACACCATACCTCCCCCCCCTACTCCCAATGCAGACAGTCCAACTTCTTCCTCTCACCCCAAACAATGGAGAGAGGATGGAGCCAGCCTCTACATGGGCAGATGGTTGGGCCTGCCTCCACCCTTAGTTGAGCCCACAGCCCGTGGCCAACCCTGGCTCCTATACCTTGATCTGAGGAGTTACTGAGAACCCCAACTTCCTGATGTTCTCCCCTTGTCTGCAGAAGACAGTCTGACTGCCTGTCCATTCAAAGAGGCCTTCCCTGCCAGCCCCTGTAAATCCACTCCATCCTTCCTCCCTTGGATCTCAGTGGGTGAGACCTCCTCAAAGTTGAGCCTACAGGGTCCTCCTTCCCAAGAACAGGTTTAAGGTGCCTCGATCTAGAGGTCCAAGATGGCAGTGGCACAGGAGGACGCTGTACTCAACCAAGTACACACACATAGAGAGAGAGCAATTACTCCGAACAACTGAGGACTAAATGAACAGCTTCTAAATATGAGAAAGAGACCACAGAGAGAAGGCTGGGAAGCCACAGGAGCACTCCTGGAACCTCAGGAATACTCAGGGGCTAGAGGGCCAAGTGATCAACTGCCTTGGCCTCCAAGCATGGGTGGGGGCTCTAGTCCAGGTAACCGGGCCTACCTACAAGGCTGCTGCAGTGAGTTTCCAAACACATCACCTGAGCCCCTTCTGGTTCCAAACAAAGGGAGCAAGCGCCATCCACAGGACAGCACTACACACACTTGTCTCCCCACTTGGAGCTGCTCAGGGTTGGTAAGTCAGGGCCCCAAATATCTCAGGCACTTGCTTGGCTCCTATCAGCCTGTCGACTTATGAACCAGGAGGTTCCAGTTCCATTCCCAGTCATGCCACATGCCTGGGCTGCGGGATCGATCCCCAACGTGGATCACGATCACACACACACACACACACACATATATACACACCATAAACCATGGAGGGATTGTAAAAAAATCTAGTCCTTAAAAATATACTTAAATTTAAATGCCTTAAAACAGGTTGCTATTGATATAGAATGATATACATAAACCTAATGGTAGGCACAAACCAAAAACCTATATGATATTAAAATATAAGGAATCCAAACAAAATATTTAAAAAATATATAAAAATAACAGCAAACTACAGGAGGGCATCAAAAAAGGAGAGAGTAAAGGACTATAAAAACAACAACAACAACAAAAAAAAAAAACCCACAAAACAAAACCAACCAATAACAAAGTGGCAATAAGGACATACATATCAACCACTTTAGATGTAAATGAATCATATGCTTCAATAAAAAAACATAAGATGCTGAACGGGTTAAAAAGAAACATGCCCCATCGAGATACTGCTTACAAGAAACTCACTTCAAATCAAAAGACACACTCAGACTGAAAATAAAATCAATAAGGAAATAATAGCCTTAAAAGACAATTAGGCCAGATGGATTTAGTATTTTTTTTTTGAACATTTCATCCAAAAACAGAATACACTTTTTTTTTTCCAAAGGCACATAATATGAGAACATTTTTCAGGATAGACCACATGTCAGGCCACAAAACAAGTCTCAATAAATTTAAGATTAAAATCATATAAAGCACCTTCTCTGACCCCAATGGTATGAATTGAAAATCAATTATAAGGAAAAAATTGAAAAACACACAAATGTGTGGAGACTAAATAATGTACTAAACAATGAATAGGTTAACAATAAGATCAAGGGTTAAATAAGAAGATACTTTGAGCTAAAAGAAAATACAATTACTCGAAATATATGGGTCATAGCTAAAACAGTCAAAGAGGAAAGTTCATAGCAATAAAGGCCTACCTCAAGAAATAAGAAAAATCTCAAATATACAATATAACCTTACACCTAAAGTAATTGGGGGTGGGGGAAGGAAAGAGGGAGAGGAGACAAGCAAAGCCCAAAGTGAGTAGAAGAAAGGAAATACAATAAAGATGAGAATGGAGACCTAGCTGGTTTGGCCGAATGGATAGAGAGTGTTGTCCTGCAGACTGAATGGTCCCAGGTTCAATTCCAGTCAAGGGCACATGCCCAGGTTACAGCCTCAATAACCAGTAGAGGGCGTGCAAGAGGCAGTTGATCAATGATTCTCTCTCATCATCAACGTTTCTCTCTCTCCAATCCTCTCTGAAATTTAAAAAAAAAAAGTTTTTTAAAAAGAGATCAGAATGAAAATAAAATAGAGACTAAAATTACAATTTAAAAGATCAATGAAACTAAGAGCTGGCTTTTTGAAAAGATCACCAATTGATAAACCTTTAGCCAGACTCATAAAGAAAAAAAAGAGAGAAGGCCCAAATAAGTAAATTCAGAAATGAGAGAGAAGTGACAACTGAACCATAGAAATACTAAGAATTGTAAAAAAAATACTACAATCATATGCCAACAAATTAGAGAACCTAGAAGAAATGAATAAATTCCTAGGAACATATACTCTTCCAAGACAAAATGATGAAGAAACATAAAATCCAAACAGACCAACTATTAATGAAATAGAATCTGTAAAAAAAAAAAAAAAAAAAAAAAAAAAAAAAAAAAAAAAAAAAAAAAAAAAAAAAAAAAAAAAAAAAAAAAAAAAAAAAAAAAAAAAAAAAAAAAAAAAAAAAAAAAAAAAAAAAAAAAAAAAAAAAACCTTCCATCCCTGGCTGATTTGGCTCAATGGATACAGCATTAGCCTGCAGAGTGGGGGGTCCCGGGTTCGATTCTGGTCAAGGGCACATGCCTGGGCGGCATGCAGGAGGCAGCCAATCAACGATTCTCTCTCATCATTGATGTTTTTGTCTTTTTTTCCCTTCCTCTCTAAAGTCAATAAAATGTATTTTAAAATAAATAATTGCCGAAACCAGTTTGGCTCAGTGGATAAGAGCATCAGCCTATGGACTGACAGGTCCTGGGTTCGATTCTGGTCAAGGTCATGTACCTTGGTTTTGGGCACATCCCCAGTGGGGGGCATGCCAAAGATAGCTGATCGATGCTTCTCTCTCATTGATGTTTCTAACTTTCTATCTCCCTTCCTCTCTGTAAAAAATCAATAAAATATATTTAAAATAATAATAATAATACAGTAACTCCCAACAAACAAAAGTCCTGGACCAGATGGTTTCGCAGGTAAATTTTACCAAACATTCAAAGAAGAATTAATATCTATCCTTTTCAAATAACTCTAAAAATTTGAAGAGGAGGGAAAGCTCTAAATATCATTTTATGAGGCCAGCATTACTAATACCAATACTAGAAAAAGACAATACAAAGAAAGAAAAATTGTGACCAATATCTCTGATGAACATAGATGCAAAAATCCTCCACAAAATATTAGCAAACCAAATTCAGCAATACATTAAAAAGATCATACATCCTGTCAAGTGGGATTTAGTCCCAGGATACAAGACAGGTTCATTATTTCCAAATCAATTAACGTGATACACCACATAAACAAACTGAAGGAGAAAAGTCACACGATAACATCAATAAACGCCAAAAAAAAAAAGCATCTGACAAAGTCCAACATCCATTTTTAATATAAATCTCCAGCAAAGTAGGGATAGAAGGAACATACCTCAATATAATAGAGGTCATATATGACAACATAATAAAGGTCATTTTATTCCATATATACCTAGGAATAAATAAAATACCTAGGAATAAATGTAATAAAAAAGATAAAAATTATTTTTTGAAAACTACAAGACACTGAAGAATGAAATTGAAGAATACACAAATAAATGAAAGGATACACTTTGCTAATGGGTAGGAAGATTGGCATTGTTAAAACGTTCATACTATGTAGAGCAATCTACAGATTCAATGCAACCCCTATCAAAATACTAATGGCATTTTACACAGAACTAAACAACCCTAAAATTTGTAAGGAACCACCAAAGACCCTGGAGAGCCAAAGAAATCTTGAGAAAGAAGAACAAATTTGGAGGTATCATGCTACTTGATATCAAATGATATTACAAGGCTATACTAATCAAAACAGCATGATACTGGAATATAAACAGACACAAAGATCAATGAAACAGAATAGAGAGTCCAGAAATAAAAGCACACCTACATGATCAGTAATCTTTGACAAGAAGGCAAGAATATACAATAGGATAAAAACAAATGGTGTGGGAAAAACTGGACAGATACATGCGGAAAGAAATTAGACCCTTCTTAAACCATATACAAAAATTAACTCAAAATGGATTAAAGTCCAAATGTAAGACCTAAAACCATAAAACTCCCAGAAGAAAACATAATAGGCAGTAAACTCTTTGACATTACTCTTCGCAATATCCTTTTGGATATGTCTTCTTGGGTAAGGGCAACAAAAGAAAAAAACAATGAGACTACATCAAACTTAAAAGTTTTTGCACAACAAAGGAAACCATCAACAAAACAAAAAGACAACCCACTTAATGGTAGATCCTCCCAAAATACACTTTTGATAAGGAGTTAATATCCAAAATATATAAGAAACTCATACAACACAAAACACACACACACACACACACACACACACACACAAATCAAACTGATTAAAAATTGGGCAGAGAACCTGAATAGATATTTCTTCAAAGAGGACATACAGATGACCAACCATCATAGGAAAAGATGCTCAAGGTCACTAATCATCAGGGAAATGTAAACTTAAAATGAGGTATCACTTCATACCTGTCAGAATGGCTATCATCAATAAACAACAAATAATAAGTGTTGGCAAGGACGTGGAGAAAAGGGAACCCTGGTGAAATTTTAAATCAGTGCAGCCACTATGGGAAACAGTATAGAGGGTCCTCAAAAAATTAAAAATAGAACTTCCATACAATCCAGCAAATCCATTTCTAGGTATTTATTGGAAGAAAACAAGAAGAATTCTAATTCAAAAAGATATATTCACCCCTATGTCCACTGCAGCATTAGTAGTAATAGCCAAGATATGGAAGCAACCTAAGTGTCCACCAATTGATGAATAGATAAAGAAAATGTGGTACATATATGCAATGGAATATTATGCAGCAATAAAAGAGAATAAACTTTGCCATTTGCGACAATGTGGATGGATGCTGTTAAGTGAAATAAGTCAGACAGAGAAATACAAAAACTGTATCGTTTCCCTTATATGTAGAATCTTAAAAAAAGAAAAACATGAATAAAACAAATAAAACAGAAATAGACCCACAGATAGAGAAAACAAGCTGATGTTTGCCAATGGGGAGGGGCGTGGAGGATGGGAATAAAGAATAAAGTGCCTGCATCTCTCACATCCTTTAACAAAGAGTAACACATACCACCCTATTTTTAGGTGGAAGGGGGATACACCATTCCCTGGAGCAGAGTCCTCGGACCACTCTCTCCAAGACCTCAGGGCACACACCTGGCCACCGTCACAGTGACCCCTTCCTATCAGACCGGGTTGCCTAAGCCTGGCCAGAGCAGGTTCCTGCAACACCCGGCCTCGGTGACTCCTCATGGCACAAAGCTTTCTGTAAAAAAGCTGGAATCTTATGTGTCCCTCCTGTCAAGATGAAAGACCAGGGCCAAAGGTGGGGCTGGTCTAGGGCTTTGGGACATGGCAAGGCAACAGCCAGCACAGACCATAGGTGCCCCAGGCCCATTGGTGCTCTCGTCAAGGCAACCTCCTTCCAAATTGCTGTCCTTTTCCATAAAGCTAAATCTGTTTGTCCACCCCATGGACACCAGGCTAGCAAATGATCTGGCACCAGTCTATGGAATCATTTCCCTCTGGCTCCAGGAGGCCAGCCCAGCCCACAGCTCTCTCCTGCTCTCCACCCCCACACCACGTCTGTCCAAAACCACCACACCAGTCCTACTGTACCCCGTCCAAGGGAGGTACATGCTTGAGTAAAAACCTCAGCACATACCGTATCACAGAGGACCATAGGAAGTTCACACCGAGACCCCTGTCATACACACATTGTCCACAGAGATATAACCATCACACCCAGAAATGAACCATCACATAGAGACAGAGACAGGGACACACAAGGCATATGACCTGATGCACGGTCCCACAATGACGTGTACTATCAGCAGGAATACAGACATGGCACAGTCACACCGTCAGGAAGGAAAGCTAGACCTTGAAGCCATGCAGTCACATTCTTACTCATCCCTGCAGCTACGAGGTTACACTCACTCCAATGCTACGCAGCCGCTGAGTCCCATATACTCTCAGTGCCCTGAAAGCTCACAACCACCAGGTTGTACACCATCTCCCAGGAGAGGCACCCACCCTCACACCTGTGCATCGTTCAGTTGTAGAGTCAGTGCCAAGTCACTCCAATCCAGGCACACGAATCCTGGAATTGCACACAGTTAATCCCGTGTTCATTCCTCCCTCCTCCCCCTTTTCCTCCCTTCCAGGACTCGTCCAAGAGTGAGTGGAACAAAAGCCCAGGGTCCCCTCTTTCCCTCCACCCTCTTTTCCCCTCCCCTTGGCGTCCAGCCCCTTTGTCCTGCTGCAGCTGAGCCCGAGTGGCAGTCTAGGCAGAGCAGCAGAGACACTGGAGCCAGACTGCCCGGGGTTCAGGCGGCAGGACAAACAGGAGTGGTTCGTGCAAGAGCAGCGGCTTCAGGACACCTGGGAGAGGGCATGGCCAGGTGAGTGCTTAGGACCCATGGCCGCCCTGTGTGGTGTCTACATGTTGTCTGAGTAGGTGTGGGTGTGAAAAAGAGGGTGGCATATCAACTTTTAAGGGCTGGGAGCTTCAGTCTGCATCAGGACCTATAGCTTGAGATGCCTAGACTCTTAGCTTAGATGGGATAATATTCCCACTGGGTGCCCTTCAGCCCCCCAGGATGGAAACTGTCTGAGGTCCCCAATGCATCCACTGCGCCCAGAGCAGATGAGCTGTAGAATAAGTAAGTATTGGTGCACTTCTCAGGAGAGGAAGCCCTTCCCAAAAACCCTATAGCCTAGGACAGTGGTCGGCAAACGGCGGCTTGCAAGCCCTGGTTTGCTACTCTTTTGACTAACGTTTGCCGACCACTGACCTAGACTCTCGATTCCAATAATTACAGGCTGTTGTTGTTCCTTGTGATTAAGCCCCTATCCTAGTGGTCGGCAAACTCATTAGTCAATAGAGCAGCGAGCCGCAGTTTGCAGCTCTGCAAGGATAAGCTCCCTCCTCAGGCTGAGACCTACTCTCCTGCATCTCAACTCAAAGTGTGGCTTTCTCATCTCAGAGAGAATAGAAAGGGGCAGCATATTCCCGTAGCCTCTCTCACCTCCCTCAGCTGCTCCTGGGCTGCTCCTTGGGACACACCCACACTCTAGCAAATGCAGCTGAGCTGCTAGCCAGAGTCTGGAGCCAGGTGCAGTGCCCAGGCCCTCTACTTGGGCAAAATTAACTTCCCAGAACCTTGCCCACCAGAGAACTCATTTACTATGATTCTGAGGCAGGGGATCCACCACCTAGTACGACCTGGGCATGAGCCGTGAAAGCCAGGCTGACATTGGGCAAATCTGATCTCCAGGCAGAGTGGTCTCAGAGGAGGGAGAGCACCTGGGATCAGGAGAATTAAGGGGGAGGCAAGGGCACTGGCCAGAGCTGTGCTCCTCTGGAATAAGTTACTTCATAAAGGAGTGAGCTCCCTGACCCTGGAGGTGTGCAAGCAGAGACAGTATGTTTCTAATGGCCAAATCATGACCGGCACAGTGCAGCCCTTCAGTCTGTGGACTGCCGTCACAAACACCCCTCCTCTGATCCTCACAGCAACCTCTGAAAGGCATGTTCCCCCTGTGTACTTGCCTCCACAGGACAAACTTAAAGAGGGTGGGGCTCTAGACAAACTTTTCAGGGTTGTGAGGATCAAATGAAATTACATACCAAAAAACACAACTAAGTGTGCTCCCTTCCTCTTAATTAAAAAAAAAAAAAAGCAATGCAAAGAACATTGGGTTTGTACTATGCACCTAGCACTTTTCATACATTCTTATTTAAGAGTCATAAAGTCACAACAACCTGTAAGGTGGGCATTTATGATCTCATTTCAAATGAGGAAACTGAAGGGAATGTGCACAGGTCACGCAGAGTCAATGTCAGAGGTAGGATTAGAACCCAGATCGGTCCTTCGAGCCAACCTGTTCCTACTTCTCCACAGTGCTTCCTTGACAACAGAGAGAACTTCCTTCTGGGCCAGGGATTTACCTTAGATCTCCTTCCCCTTGGGCTTTGCACAGGCTGTTTTCTCAGCTGGAGACATTCTCCCTCCACTCCACTCGCCTCCCTTTACCTGGCAAAATCTAAGTCTCCTCGTCTGAAGATCCCCTCCTCACGGTTACCTTCCCTGACTCTCCCTTCCAACTGCCTTTAGTACTCTAAGAGCTCCCTAATATTCTGTACTTCCCATGGGTACCACCACCACCACCCTTTCCACCCCGAGCTATGAGCTCCTGAGTGCAGGAGCCATGACTGCCTGGCTCACTGCCTGGCAGAGAAAAGGTGCTCCATACATACTTGTTTAACACACTCACTCGACCTTGAACAGGTACTGAGCACCTGCTCTGGGCCCCAGCCTATGGTGTTGGGGAAGGGGCACCTACAGGAGATGGGCAGGAGATAAGATGGGGTGAGGAGAGGGAGGTGGGGTTATACCCCTCCACATACACTGGGTCTCTCTGGGATAGCCTGAATTCCTTGCCCAAAGACTACCGCTCCTGTAAGGGGCCCTTCCCTTTACAGATATTTTGTATGGGTTCCCAGCCCTTCAAACCTTGGGAGAGGTGAAAACTCTGCAGTTGGGGCCACGTGGCACTGCTGCGTCCCTTGTGGTAGTCCCTAAATACTTCCTACACTTTGGAAATCATTTCTTTATTAGACCCTTCTCAAATTATCCCAAATGAAAGCGTGCCAGCAGTGTTCTATCAATACTAACGGAAAACAGCCTGGCGAATCTGAAGTGCAGGAAAGGCAATTGGGCTTAAATGAGAAAGTGAAGGCGAAGGTGCAACAGCTAAGGCAGGAACTAGCCTCGCAAGTCGGCAGAGACTACTAACTAGATCCTTGCAGCCAGCCACTAGGAATCTGGATGGGAGAGTGGAAGGAAGAGCAGCTGAATGAATGAAAGAAAGCACATTGCTTACTTTCATGCCTTCCTGTGATGGGGGGCCTCCTGCCCCCTATTTCGCCCCAGCCAGGTGGGTTTCCGATGCTATCTGTATTGTTTGTTCCCTACCCAGCAGGATGCTAGAGGGCCCCTTGCTGGAGGAGCCGGAGCCGGGCGCCGAGGCGCCCTGCAGAGGGTCTTGCCAGGCGCAGCACGTCCTGCAGACCCTCACCACCTCCCTTCGGAGCGGCTCCCCCACCGACGTGGTGCCGCGCGCTGGCGGCCACAGCTCCCCGGGCCACCGAGCTGCGCCAAGCGCGGGCAGCGCCTACTCCCGCAGCCTGTTCGCAGCCGGGCAGCCGGAGCCTGGGCGGGCCGCCGTGGTGCCCGAGATGCTGGGCGCCGGGCCGGTGGTGCCCGAGATGCCGGCCGAGGCGCTCGACTTCTGGTTCAGGGCAGGCGGGCAGCTGCGCGCCCAGGACGAGGCGGCCGCCGCGCAGGAGCGGGCCGAGCGGCGGGGCGTGGCGGGCCTGCGCGAGGCCTGCGCCCGCTTCCTCGAGGGCAGCCTCCGCGCAGCCAGCCTGGCGCTGCGCCCCGCGGCCGCCTTCCCGCTGCCCTCCCAGGCGGGGCGCTTCGGCCGCGCGCCGCGCCAGGACTTCTCGGACGCGGTGCGCCAGGCCGGCTTCCTGGAGCTGCCGCCCGCGGAGGTGGCCGCGCTGCTGGCGGACCCGGCGCTGGGCGTGGCGCGGGAGGAGGCCGTGTTCGAGGCGGCCATGCGCTGGGTGCGCCACGACGCGCCGGCCCGACGCCGGCAGCTGCGGCGCCTGCTGGAGCACGTGCGCCTGCCCCTGCTGGCGCCCGACTACTTCCTGGAGAAGGTGGAGGCGGACGAGCTGCTGCGGGGCTGCCGCGAGTGCCGCCCGCTGCTACTGGAGGCCCGCGCCTGCTTCATCCTGGGCCGAGAGGCCGGTGGGATGCGGACGCGGCCACGGAGGTAACGCGCCTCAAACCCGCTTCCCTCCGCCCCCCGCATCATTCAACCACTCACTCATTCCTCCGTCATCCTTAATTCATCCTCAACCATGCCTCTTGCATGAAATTCACTCATTCATTCAACAGACGTTCCATGGGCTGGGTGGGGCGTTCTGTCCTTGGAGAGTTAACAGCCCCTGGGGAGAAGCCTGGGTCTCACACCCAATCTACTTTTTCTCTTGCCCATCTAGCTATAATTTGGAGTGCTCCCTTGGTGCAAGTCTTGTGCTGGGTCCCTGGGACTCAAGAGTGATTTGAAAACACCCTAGACATTCTGGGAGCTCAGACTAGTATAAGGGATATAAACAGGCAGGGCCCGGAACACCAGGCCAGGATTCGGGTAGAGTAATCCAAAATAGAAGACACGGAAGTCCACTCTCTTACCACTGTGCCAGGTATTCCCAACACTAAGCACAGGGCCTGGTGCAACAAAGATGCTCAGTGTTGGTCATGGGAATTAGGTTGGAAACCAGTGGTTAAAGAGTTTGGGAATTCTGGAGGGTCGGGAGTCTGAAAAGTCAGTGGGAGGGGAAAACGTTTTGCTGAAAGGGTATATATAGCCTGGTTCAGTGATTAAGATACGGGTTTAGGAGATGTTATAGGAGGGAGGCAGCAGAATTAGCGAGTGGAGGCCAAAAAGGGGAAGGAGAATGGTTTAGCATCAGACAGACCTGGGCTTAAATTCCGGCTCTTTTGCTTACTGGCTTGCATGACTTTGGGCAAGCGTAAGTGTTTTAGCCTGTTTCCTCCTCTGCAAAAGGAGTAATAATCCCTGCCTACTAGAACTGTCATAAAGATTAAACCAGGTGATTTTTCTAAGTAAAGATCCTTTTTTCTTTAAGTTAGAGTCAGTGGAACGGGATAAGGATTAGTGACCCTTGTCCCATCAATAGCCAGAGGGTAGGATGGAAGTGACAGCGTAGCACGGGGATCAGGAGAGGGACAGAAGGACAAGGAAGGGCAGGAGGACTCTACAGTGTGGTCAGTGAAAGGTGAGAGGGCTGAAACGTGGGCACAGATCAATGAATATTGAGCTTATCCCCATGCCAGATTCATGGACCTAGCTGAAGTGGTTGTGGTCATTGGCGGTTGTGGCCGCAAGGGACTTATGAGGTTGCCCTTCGCCGAGGCCTACCACCCCGAAAGCCAGCGCTGGACCCCACTGCCCAGCCTGCCTGGCTACATGCGCTCAGAGTTCGCTGCCTGCACTCTCCGAAATGACATCTATGTCTCAGGTGAGAGCAGGGCTGCACTGGGAGCGCCACAGGATTGGCTCCTGGCTCCTGGGCACTGCCCCTTTGTTATTCCCGCCAACCAGGAGATTGGGGTGGGATTTTTCCTGATAACCTAGTTATTGGCTGAAATGGTACACAGTCCTGCACAGCCAATCCCTGGTGTGACTCCACCCTTTATTCAGTAAAGTCAGCTTCAACTCATATTAATCACTTTTATTAGCTACTATGTGCCAGGCATTATGGTAAGAGGCTTACATTAATTAATTCTTTCTACAGTCCAATTTCACAGATGAGAAAACAGGCTCAGAGAGGTTAAGAATTTCCCTGTTGTCACAAAATTGAAAAAGCTAGGAGGAGCTTTGATACCAACAGACTATGCCTTTCCTGAGATTCAGGGAAAGAATAACACACAGTCCCTGCTACCCTGATGTACCCTGGAGAGAGAGGAAAATGGACTTCCCTTTATGACCAGACTGAATTTGATGGGAATTCTCTCAGGGACCCCAAACGAGCTGGAATTCTGCTCAGGGAATCTGGCCAACTTGGAGGAAACAGCACAGGCAACGGCATGAAGGCAGGAATGTGCAGAAGGGAACCCCCAGTACTGTACTCAGGGCTCTGAGGAGCAGGTTGCGTGTATCTGGGAGAGGAGGGGAGGCCATTGTAGGTGATGACTCCAGGCCTAAGTAGACTGCACTTGATGTTGTAGGAGCTGTGGGTAGCTGGGAAGGATAAGCAGCAGAAGAACGAGGCGAAAGCCTCAGACACCATCTAGGCCACACTTTATCACTGGACAGCTTTCCAAGGCCACTGGAAATACAGAGACAGGGGCCACAAAACAGGTGTGGCTCAGGCTGAGGGGGTGTAGTCAGAATTGTCCCTGGGGAAGCTACTCCTCAGAGGTGAGTCCCTGGTCAGGAACCCCATGCCAGCCAGGGAGGAGAGGTCCACAGCCTGCACCCTCAGTGCCTGGCCCCATGGAGTGTGCTGTGTCCTTCACTAACACCCATGGTGGGCTTGGGGGCTGAAGCTCTGGTTGGATCAATGCTCTGACAGTGAAAGGCCTGTGATTTTCAGCAAGTCATTCCTGGCCTCTTACGCGTCATGAGTTTCCTATCCGTAAACTAGGTAAACTAGGTACCGTAATCCCGACACCTCATGGAAGTCAGGCAGGTGAAGGCAGACGTGAGACAGAAACCCTGGGTCACCCTGTACCCCTCCCCTTCCCAGTGTAGGTGGCTCTGCTTTCTCTGCCCCAGTGTATTCCTGATTCTCGGGTACCTTTTGTACTCTTACCTTCAGTAGAGTTCTAAAGTGCCCCCCTTTGCTTTCCTGAGCACGGAGCCTGGCACACCACCACAGTATACTGAGTGAAGGTTAGTTCCTTCTCCCTGAATCTCTCAGGCCTCTCCCCTCAAAAGTCTCTGCCTGTTGTCCTAACTCAGATTTGCCACCACTCATTCAAAGCACACTGTCTGGGTCACACCAGCTCAGGAGGAAGTCGTTCTTGACATCTACCCCTAACTCTTCCTTTGGATCTGGG
Organism: Lasiurus borealis; assembly: GCA_004026805.1. NCBI lineage: Eukaryota > Metazoa > Chordata > Mammalia > Chiroptera > Vespertilionidae > Lasiurus > Lasiurus borealis. Next base: position 43,230 of record PVJN01010813.1, read on the forward strand.
GCAATAGTTGCTTCTCTCCCCCCAGGAGGCCACATCAACAGCCATGATGTGTGGATGTTTAGCTCCCATCTGCACACTTGGATCAAGGTGGCCTCATTGCACAAGGGCAGGTGGAGGCACAAGATGGTGGTCTTGCACGGACAGGTAGGGACATGCAGCAGCTGCTGCTCCTGGGGCCCAGGGTATCCTATCTAATAAAGAGGAAATATGCTAATTGACCATCACACCCTCACAAAGGTGGCAGCGCTCACAACCAATGAGGGAATATACTAAATGACTGCCAGGCTCTCAAAGATGGCGGTGCCCATAGCCACAAGATAGTGGTGCCCAGGCCCCTCAGCCCTGCTGGGGTGGCAGGCGCACAGCACAGCCGGGCCCGCCCCCAGGAGGGTCCAGCTGCTCCACACACCTGCCTCTGGAGTCCCCCAGTGCCCTAGGCCCCGCAGCCTTCCAGGGCTGCCCAAGGCTCAGGTAACTAGGGCCATGCGAAGCTTGTGCTGCCGGCAATGGCAGCAGCAGAGTTGTGATGGGGCATCATCTTCCCCTGATCACCAGGTCACCTCCCACCCCTGAGGGCTTCCAGACTGTGAGAGGGGGCAGGCTGGGCTGGGGAACCCTCCTCTCCAGTGCATGAATTTTCATGCACTGAGCCTCTAGAAGATCTAGAGATGTCCTTAGAAAAGGCCCTAAGACTTTCTCTCTCTATAAGGGCTCTGAAGTCTCAAAAAAGAAAGGGACTTGCCCAAAGTCACATCAAAATACTAATGCTAACAGTAATTATTGTCAGGGTCAAGGTCATGGGCTCTGGGCCAAGGGTGTGGGCACTGGGCCAACAGCCTAGTTTTGAATCTTGAGTCTACCACTTAAGACCAATGTGCACCGGCATGCGCATACACACACACACTGCCAGTTATCTTTGTAAGCTACATCTACAACTCAAAAATGCAAATAAATGTGCTTCTTAGAATCACTTAAGGCAGTGGTCGGCAACTGTGGCTCGAAAGCCATGGTTTGCCGCTCTGTTAACTAATGAGTTTGCCAACCACTGATTTAAGGCAATAATCTCTTACTTACCAGCTATTATTTAAGCATTAGCTTGGTGTCAAGTATTTTACAGATCAATTTTACATTTAGTACTCATTCCTGAGATGGATCTCATTCCAGCTAGTGAGAGGAAATCTGCTACATGAGGTTCAGTCACTGGGGATTCACCCTGGACCTTTTGTTGGGGTGGGATAGCTTCCGGCATATAGCCGGAGCCAGCCCTGACTCCAATGGGGGAACCCCCTTGTCCTCACACTAGCTGTTCGTGGTGGGTGGCTTTGATGGACTGCAGCGCCTGAGCAGTGTGGAGCGCTATGACCCCTTCTCCAACACGTGGCAGTCTGCGGAGCCACTCCTGGAGGCTGTGAGCTCAGCAGCGGTGGTGCCCTGTGCTGGCCGGCTCTACGTGATTGGGGGTGCCAGGCAAGACAACATCAGCACAGACAAGGTGGGCATGGATAGGATACTGGAGGCCTGCTATGTGGTGGTGGTGAGTTGGCGCTTTCCAGCCCTCATCCATTTTCTTACTTAACCCCATCCACTGCCCTGAGGAGTAAGCTTTGTTTGAGTTCACACACTGGGTCAGCAGCACAGCTAGGCCTGAATGTTTGGGCTGCTTGGTGCCATATGTTTTTATAGATTAAAAAATTAAGTGAGGATGCTTGGCCAGGTGTCTCACTTGGAGGGTTCCTCCCATACACCAAAAAGGTAGCAGTTTGTATTCCTGGTCTAGGCACATAGAGAAGGAACAAGATCAAGGTTTCTATCTCCCTTCCTATCTCTCAAAAATAAACAAACATATCCTTGGGTGAGGATTTAAAAAAATTAAGTGAGGGCGAGAGTGGATTAAAATGTTTTTTCTTGTCTGATGTGGTTCAGTGACTGAGCATCAATCTATGAGCCAAGAGGTCGAAGTTCAATTCCCAATCAGGGCACAAGCCTGGATTGTGGGCTTGATCCCCAGTGGGGAGCATGCAGGAAGTGGCAAATTGATGGTTCTCTCTCATCACTTCATCACTGATGTTTATTTCCATCGCCCTCTCCCTGACTCTCTCTCTGAAACCAGTAAAAACATATTTTTAAAAAAGTTTTTGCACCATTCTCAAAAATAAAATACACTCATTATTGAAAATTTAGAAAACCAGAAACAGGAAAAAAATCACCCATAATTCCCCCACCTAAAGGATAGGAACTACTATTAATATTATGGTGCATTGCCTCCAGGCTTCCTCTAAATTGACTTTTGATTTTGTTTTAGTTTTGCCTTCTTACTGTTGGTGGGTTGTTTGTTTGTTTTAATTACTGACTTTAGACAGGGAGGGAGAGAGATAGAAACATTGATGAGAGAATCAGCAATTGGGTGCCTCTTGCATGCACCTGACTGGGAATCAAGCCTGCAATCCTGGCATGTACCCCAATTAGAAACTGAACTGGTGACCTCTTGGTTTATGAATCAATGCTCAACAACTAAGCCACACTGGTTGGTGCATTCTGTTAGTAAAATTTCACACTCTGCTTTTTATTCTTCAAGTAAGAATAAAAAACAGAATGTACTTTCCACATGCTTAGCAACTCATCTAAGCCATCACTTCAGTAACTGTATAATAGGCCACTGGGTGAGTGAGCTATAGTCTACTAAACTAATTTAGTGTTTTGTGAATAAAAATTAATCTTCATAATGACAGCTCTCTCCTTCCCCAGATGGCCTCACAGGCTTGTGGTCTGGGATTTGAAATTTCCCAAACTATGATCACTGTCTTTCCTTATCCCCTGACCCCATTTCCCAAGCACACCTTCCTGGGACTGGCTGAACTGCCCATTTAGTACCCAGTACCCTCTCATGCAGCACTAACTTGTTTTAGAACATTCTGGGAGTCTCCAAAGAAACAACTGAAACGGAGTAAAGGTGAGCAGGCAGGTACAAGTATGAGCCCTCAGAAATTGTGAAAGGTGTCTTAAAACACCTGTAGGACTAAGAGGCATGTGGACAGCTGTAGTAATGAGCTGCAAAACACCCTAGCTGGAATCTTGTCATGTCCTCATGGCACCAGGAAGAGGGATGAGGATTGACTGACAGTGTATGCAGCCAGGAACACATCTCCATGTCCTGGAATGGAGACCTCTCCTTGGACCTTGAAAGATGATGTTTTCAACACAAGAAGTCCAGGGGTAGGAGAAAGAAGGTGGAACTAGACTTGAGGGCAGGGATAATGGGTTTTCTCTGCCCTCCCACACTAGCTGTGGCAAATATTGTGCTGAAGGAGTCCCCCTGATGGAGAGAAGTGGGAGTGCATGGGCAGCAAGGCAGTTGGGGTGTGAAGCTTCACCACTGCCAAACCTCCTGCCTTTCAGGTGCAGTGCTTTGACCCCAAGGAGGACAGGTGGAGTCTGCAGTCACCAGCACCCTTCTCACAGCGATGTCTTGAGGCTGTCTCCCTCGAGGACACCATCTATGTGGTGGGAGGCCTCATGAGCAAAATCTTCACCTACAACCCCGGTACAGATGTCTGGGGGGAGGCAGCCATCCTCCCCAGCCCCGTGGTAAGTGGAGGGCCCTGACACTGGTTCCATTGAGGAGAGGGAAGACCCATTTCTAAGGGTCTGAATCTTAGAGTGAGTTTTGTGTCTGTTTCCATGCTAGGTGGTTCTACATGGTTCTCTAGCTTTGACCTCACAATAAGAATCAGCCTTGCATTTCGAAAATAAGCCTGGAACCCCAGTCCCAAATGCTGTAGCATTGGATGGGAAATTTGGTCTAAATGACCTTGCACTCTCTCCTGTACTGAAGGCCACTAGCTGGTAGCTTAATGAAGAGATGGGAGGGGAGAGCATGGAGAAGGAACTTGCTAAGTTCCCCTGCCCCAGTGATATCAGAGAAGGAAGGCCCAGGCCCTGGACGGATGCTCTGACCTCTCCCACCTTTTGTCACTTCCTGAAACTCCAGAGACTCTATAGGGGTTTGGTTACACTGGTAGTCCCTGCCAATTATGACCTGTAGTGATCCTAAGAGCCCAATACTTCCGGCTTCTCTAAGTTTGAGATCCTAAGATGGTGATGGTGTTAATTATTATTATTGTCACTAGAATGCTTACTGAGTTTTAGGCACTATGTAAAATACTTTACATGCTTAACCCCATTAACTGTTAAGGGAACCTAGTGAAGGTACGATTGTTCTTCTGACTTTGCAGATAAGGAAACTGAGGCCCAGAGAGGTTAAGTGACTTGTCCAATATACATTTAGTAAGGGTCAAGCCAGAGCTTTCTGCTTCTATCCAATTTCTGGTCTAACATCCACATTGCTTGCTCACATTCTGTGGGTCAAGGTTTTGTTGTTTGGTCTGGCCAGCTAGGGACAAAGTGAGCCCCAAACTGGACCCCAGAGCTGATTGTCTTTCTATTTGTACACCCAGGAGAGCTGTGGCGTGACTGTGTGTGATGGGAAGGTCCACATCACTGGTGGGCGGGATGACCACGGGGAAAGCACCGACAGGGTCTTCACCTTTGACCCCAGCAGTGGGCAGGTGGAGGCCCAGCCAGCCCTGCAGCGCTGCACCAGCTCCCACGGCTGCGTCACCATTGTCCAGAGCCTGGGCAGGTGACTCAGACTTGGACAACCTGAGCCAGGAGGCAGAGAAAGAAGGGAGGACTCAGGCTCACCGCTCTGCTTTCCTCAGGGAACCTCTATGTAAATAGCCCCTTAACTTATTGCCCCCTTTCTTGTAGAAATAAAATGTCATCCGAAGGTTGGATCTGTGTTCTAGCTCATGCCTACTTTGCCTGGAGAAGTATTTGCTCCTTGTTTTGACTCTTTACAAAGCACCTACATATGTTACTTCATTTACTTTCATAACAGTGTGGACATAATTTAAAATATTATAAAATATTCCATGCATAAAAGAATATAATTTTTGTGTAGTTTAGTAATAATACAACTTTTTCCATCCTACCACCCAGCTTAAGAAATATGTTACAGCCCTGGCTCATGTGGCTCAGTTGGTTGGAACATCGTCCCATACACCAAAAGGTGGCAGGTTCGGTTAAAAATTGTTTTTAGTCTATATAAAAACAAAAAAAGAAATAGAATGTTAGAAATGCTTTTGTAGGCTCTGGTGTCTATTCCCAAACCCATTCCCTTCCCATAGTCCTCTGAGGTGATCACTGTCCTTCAACTTGAGATTATCAACACTTTTTAACCTTTAGTGAGCTAATTATTAATATCTGTATTTCATGAAGCTTCAGAATCAATGAGACATTTCTGGTAAGGATAGCCCCCCCCCCCTTCTAAACAACCCTCTCAAATTCAAACACCTAGCAGACAACTAAAAAGACAAAGACATGGGTGCATAAGTAAGCAGACATGTCCAAGGATCAGAAACATCAGAACTGTAAAACCCCAAGGAAGGCAGAAGCTTTGGGGCTGAGGCTCTGTGGGATAAAGGCCTTAAAAACAGGATTCCAATCCAGGCTCACTGCTAGAAGCCAGGGCCAAGGTGGTCCACCCATCAAAGAAACTGAAACAAAAACAGAAACCCAAATGGCCTTGGGGTCCGAGGTTTGCAGCTGGGTGATGGGTGCCAGAGCCACAGGCCTTTGAGAACCCAGCGCAGCCGCATCTGGACCTCTAACATCCCAAGCACCAAAAGGGGGCACAAACCCCTGATGTGACTAAGCCCCTGGGTTAGCCTGGGGCTCTAGAAAAAGCAACATAGAACTGCTGGATAGGAAGGGGTGATGAGAGAGGGAATGAAAGATGCCATAAAGGGAATCTGTGAGGCAGAGGCATCGTAGCGCAGGTTCTGTGCCTGTTTCGAAGGCCCAGAGGATGGAGGACCTAACCAGATCCCATCTGGGGCTCCCCTCATTTGCACCCAGATTGCCTTTTAAAAATAATAGGCTCCTGCAAGTCCTTCAGCACAGGGCCAGCCCCACACCCCTCCCATCTTTCAAAGCCCTAGGGCCCTGTCTGGGAGATCTTTCCAGCTGAGGCTGGCCCTTTACAGCCCAGCACAAAGGCCCAGGTCACAGCTGAGCTCCCACCTTCCGATTATCCCTGATTAGGGAGCCTGTGACCATCTGGACACAGCTGATAATGGCAGAGGGGAAGTGGGGAATAGAGGGAGGCCCAGTTCCTCAGAGCCTGCCTGCCCCCACCCCAGGGATAACATCCAGGACAAAGAAAGCACTGTATTATTTGCCTATCCCGTCAAGTGGAAATGATAGGGGCAAATCCAGGGCAAGCTCTCCTTCACCTGGGCTGGGCACTTCCAGTGTGCCAAGCAGACTGCACCACTTCCCCCACAATGACCGTGAGTTCCCTATGCCCTTTCATGCAAGTGCTGATGCCCCTTCCTGCTGTCTGCTTGGACAGACCTGATACCCTCCACCCCGAGTTTACCGCTCCTTCTGTCCCTTATCTGCCCCAGTTCTATCGCCTATGGCCAGGCCTTTGTCTCCTGACACACCTAGGGATGCCCTTTGAGGCAGGAAAGGTGTCAGTTTCATGTGTCCCCCAATGCCCAGAACAAGGCCTCCCATTGACTACATTAAATCTTAAGTTTTTGTTGTTTTCTATCTTGCAATGTCTAGGAGTTGGTACTGTTGCCTTCCCCACCACATTTACAAATGGGGAAACAGGCTCAGTTGTAAGTGACTTGCTTACTAAAGTCACTGAGCTGATTAGTGGTAGCAGAGCCAAGATTCCAACCTGAATCCAGCTATCTCCAAAACCTGCTCTCTCCATGCAGCTACATCCAGCCTCTGCTAATCTGAGAATATGTGTGTTGCACATATGAATGAATGCACAGCAGTTGTTTAGAAGTAGGAGATACATCATTTCCCCTGAGGAAAATCCCATCCTGATAGAATTTTGTTCTTGTCCTTAGGGGCCTCCTTGAATGGAGACATTATTCATGTCCCAAGTGAGTGAGGCTCACAGGAACACAAGCAAAAGGTGACATCCTGTATACCCTAATTTCTTAGGACTACTAGTTACACCTAATATTTTGGTCTCTCAGTCTAACTAGTCCTTCTGTGGAATGTCTCCCTGGCTCATAATCCACTGCTTCCTCACCTCACCACCCCGCTGCAGCCAGACAAGATCAGAGCATGAACCCTGAGCATGGTCCCTTGGCCATGAGGTGTGCCAGATACTTAACTCTGGTATACCATCAGAAGCCACTGGAGCCAAATTCAGTTTTTAGTTTTCTTTCCAAGCAATTCTAGTTATTTGTAAGGATTAATATTTTATGACTGTCCTCTTTTAATGGGCTTCCAAGGAACAATGGAAAAATTTACTTTTAAAAAAACTATGATAAAATTCATTCTCTTACAATCATCATATGGAATAGTTTGGATTCTTGCATAAATCTAAAATACATTATGAGATCTTGGTGAACTTAATTTTTCTGTATCTTGAGAAACTATCTCATAATAGAAATTACCCTATTACTCATCAATTATTCCCAACTATGTCAAAAAAGACTAAGATGATAAAAAAAAAATGGAAAAATGATGGTACTGCCTAAAAGATGCAATGAAATAAATCACTATTACATCATCTTTCAGTTTCTATATTATATTACCCAAAGTATTGGTTGTCATCTTTTAAGATACCAAAGAAATCTAGATATCAATTAGGTAGTGTAGCAATATTCTTTCACCTTTTATAATGCTTATGCACCCAAATTTACTTCATACTGTTTGTTACAGTTCATAAGTGGGAATACACTTAAGATAGTTGTGTATGTGATTGAAGGGAAACAGATGCCATAAAATTTTTTTAAAAATATGTTCATTGGTGCCCAGCTGGTATGGCTCAGTGGTTGAGCATCAACCTATGCGCCAGGAGGTCAAGGTTCAATTCCTGGTCATAGCATATGCTTGGGTTATGGGCTCCAACCCTAGTGGGGGAATGCAGGAAGCAGCCGATCAATGATTCTCATCATTGATCTCTCTCTCTCCCTCTGAAATCAATAAAAGTGCTAAAAAAATAAATAAAAATTCACTGACTTGATTATTCAAATTTATCTTTATAAATCTAAAAATGTTTTGCCCTGGCTGGTTTGGATCAGTGGATAGTGTATCGGCCTGCATACTGAAAGGTCCTGTGTTCAATTCTGGTCAAGGGCACATGCCTGGGTTGCAGGCTCGATCCCCAGTAGGGGAGAGTGCAGGAGGCAGCCGATTAATGATTCTCTTATCATTGATATTTCTCTCCCTTCTCTGAAATCAATAAAAATATATATTTACAAATGTTTTAAAAGCAAGGATCAAAGCTGGCTGTCCTTTCTTAAATTATGAGCCATCAAAAATATTGCATGTTGACAAGTGCAAAAAGGAAAAAACAGAATAAAACAAAAGCAGTAAGCTAGAGCCTATTAGAGATGTATCTGAAACCTGGAATCAGTTACATGAATATGTATGTCCTAGTCACACATAGCAACTGATAGGGTACCACTGCATTGCATTCAAGGAATTTTGCTCATTTTGGAGATATGTACCTTCAAAACAAGGAAAATTTGAATTGTTTGCTGTTTTAATTCCTATGTATTTATGCATATACACATGACTATTGATAAAATTCATCCATTTGAAAAGTATTAATTCAATGGTTTTCAGTATATTCAGTTGTGCTAATACTTGTGACGGTCATGGGGCAGTTGATGGTCCAGTGAGGGCAGGATGAACAGGTCACAGCAGTCCACCCCACCCCCCCCTCAGTGGAGAAGGCCCAGCTGCACCTGGCTAGGTGAAATGGTGCAATACAGGACTGAGCAGCAGAGACTCAATGGTTTCATTTCAGCTTCAGAGCTACTGGGGGACTCCCATCTTGAATGTGAGGATATGGGATCAGGGAAGTTCTTCCCAACGTATGGCCTTGTTAACTTATTCTCAAATCAGAAGTGGGGATCTTGATACCCTAAATATTTTTCCAAGCCTAAGAGAAATTACATATTCCCCTAAGATGTATTTCATAAATTAAAATCGTGAGTTAATGGAATATGCCCATTACAGGAATGTTGGGAAGTTTAATATATTCACAGCAGGATCAGGGCACATAATTATCTTCTCATCATGATCATGCTGCTTATCAAGCTATAAGTGTAACTTCAGTAAAAAATACGGAAGTGGTTTCATAGATTAAATAACGTCAAAAACCTAAGAAAAACAATCTTTGAATCCAGACTGATTTGAAGGCCTGGGCTCTTGTTGCCAATATCTCCAAACAGAAATAACATATTAGATATAAATACTAGAAGAGACATGTATTGGCATTTAGATCTCCTTTAATGGCCACAACAGCCCTGTGAGATAATCAAAATCAGAAAGGTCCAAAGTGTCAAGGAATGAGTGGGGTGTCAGAATTTGAACCCAGATCTCTAATTGCAAAGCCCAGGTTCTCAAATGTCTTATAAAATGCTCTGCAGAGGGCATCCTTCAGTCTACTACACCCTGGCTGAATTCCACATAGCCTTTGCCTAACTTCCCAGACAGGAGTTGAGGTGGTGAGCTGGGACTGTGGCTGGTTTTTTGGACCTCCCCTTGGGAGTGAGATCATAGCTGGGAGGAGCAGGACCCCTATCCCCCACCCCTGGATTACAACTCTGCTGTGGGCTCCAGCAGCATTTGCAAGTGTTTTGCAAGCCGATTCTGTCTGGAGGTAAAACCCACCCCACCCCACCCCACGTCAAAAAATCCTCGTTTTCCTCTGGCCCCACCAGTTTGTGTCCTTTTCCTGGTTCTCCAGAGCTATCTGCTGGTTCCAATTTGTGTCTGCCCTCTGGACCTATTCCCAAGTTCTCAAGACTTTAGCAGGTGTTCTTTCCTTGCCTGATGGGTCAATAGGCTCTCAGCTCTAGTCATCAGCTGCCACGTATCCTGAATGACCACAAGCTAACTCTTCAGTCTTTTGGTAGAAATTCCAGGAAAGGCTTTGGCAAGATGTACAATAGTCTCTCATGATGCTGGGCAGTGTCAGTGGGCCACACAGCTCCCAGTCACTTCCAAAATCCCAAGGGTAAACACTGATAACTCTATAGTGCACTGTGTGGCCAGCGTGTTTGGGATAGTGTTTTTGCATTCCATCATGTCTATAAAATGCCCGCCTGTATCTCCTGCTTTGGGTGAGAAGAGGAAGATAATTACTCTTGAGATGAAAATTGATGGTAACTGCCCAACTATAATAGTGTTCTGAGCACATTTTAAAGTAAGCTAGGCTTTGGTAGCTAGGTTCACTAAAGACATTTTTGACCTACTGTATTTCCAATGTATGCGTTAATCTGGATATAATACCACCTTACATCAAGGAGCAGCTGTTCTTCAATAAGTTTATTTTTCCCTTCCCAAGCTGCTACTTGGGTGCACATTTGTCATTGTGCCACCTGGTGGTAAGTTAACAGCACTACTGAATGCTACAGACTTGATTTCCAATTTTAGTAGACTGAGGTTTGCATGAAATTTTATATATTTTTTAACCATTGATTTTTAGAGAAAGGGGAGAGAGAGGGGAGAACATCAATGTAAGGAAGAAACACTGAACACTGCCCCCCACACGCACCTTACCCTCCGGATGATGCACCAACAGAGCCAGATCACCCACCTAATCTAATATACAAAGACCTGTGACTGGCTGTGTCAATACTAGATGCTAAGATCCTAGGTGACCAGAATTGTCAGAACCTGTTGCCAGCACCCAGACCTTTGCATGTTCACATTAGTTAACTAATTCTCTTAAAAAAAAAAAAAAATCCCCATACACCCAAATTATACAAATCCAAAAATGAAGTTAGCTCAATTCAAACAGTAACATTTCCAGTAAAACTGCAAAATACCAATAACTACGCACAAGAGATCAAGCCTTACAAAGGGTTCTATCTCTGTTTGAGATGTGGTCTCAACTCCATCAATATTGACAAAACTAGTAAGGTATTAGTCTATAAGTCGATATAAACATCCAAGGTTCTTTTAAAAAGCAAAGAGGCCCAAAGATACATTTGTCAGTGCACTCCTAACGTAATTCATTAATTCACTCAGACACTAGGCCCCTACCATGTGCCAAGCAGTATAACCACAACGTGCAGTTGTATATGTACAACTTAATTGTCTAGTCCAGTGATCGGCAAAGTAGCGTGGCAAACCAATCAGTGGTCTAGTCAGAAAGACAACCAAATTAGGCGGCTTGTGGAGCCAGGTTATTTCACAGCCAAGATGGTGTGTGGCTACTGGACTTGGTCTTCCTGGCCCAGGACAGTTGTCATCAGGAAGAAAAGTCCCCGTTCTGTGATAAATCAATCTAGTTATCATGAGTCTTGTAGAATTATCAAGTCTGTCCCTCATTAGTTTCACCTAAGTGTAACAAGAGTACCAATTACTTGTAAATAAATAGCAATAGAAAACACTTCAAAATATGATAAAACAGAAGACAATTTAAAATATTCTTACATCTGTGCTTCAGGTTCTTCATCACTGGCAAATTCCAGCTACACTTTAAAGATGTTGAGGCTTAAATTAAAAAGTATGTGAAGCACAACACTCAGAGCCTAGTATAACCCAAAATATAATGACCAATATATTTATTTTCTATGTTCAATGTAGATTTCCTTATGCACTAGGAAAAAAATAGTCTTAAGTATTAACCCTCTTCTTAACCTAACCCTAATAGATGAGTTAATCAAGGTGCTGTTAGACCTCCGTGTCACTACCAACAAGGTATCTCTCTGGTTAGCTCTGCTTGGTTTCTCCTGTTCTGGCCCTTGTCTCACAAGTACAGTCAAAACCAAGAGGATTTCAGTGAAAGCACAGAAGCATCGTGAGCCAAGCAGCTCTAAAAACCAACCACGTAATGCTTTGATGAGGTGACATGACCCTCAGTCTGAATGCTGGATGCACAGTCTAAGTCAGGCCATACATCTTTTAAAAACTTTTATTAAAGGTCTTTAGAGAGCAACATCCAGACTCCAGATCCAGCTGCCAAGGAGACCCTAAAACCAAATAAAGCACAACAGTAAGAACAAAAATTTCACCTGAGTATCGGGTTTTATCATTTACCAAATGGGTATAGACTCCCACTGAAGGTTTGCATGACGACTAATAAACACAAAGAACTTTTAGGGAAAAAACCCAGGTGTTCTTTTTAAGGGGATTGCTGAAGGATAAATAGCTAATTACTAGCAAGAGTGCCTTGAAATTTTTGAGTAAATAAGGGCAATAGAGGGAAATTCCTATTTCAAACATTGTAGTAATTAGGAATTTAAGAGACCAACTCCTTTCCCCAAAAAGAATCCTGGGTTAAAATTAAAAGGGCCTCTGGCTTTAACCAGCATTCTTCCATGTAAATTATGTGCACTCCAATTATTATTCACCAAATGCTTATCACAATATGTAAAACAAGTAGTACTAGGGAGACAAAGAAATGGTCCTATTCTGCCCAAGAGACTGCTAGAGACATACCTGTTATGCTGTGGGTACTGGCTGGGGCATGGCAGGCGGCTCTGGCTTTCCACCTTTCTGTTCCGAGATGGGGGTGGTGGGCAGTATCTCATCTTTGGGTTCCACAATGCTCACATGGTCAGGCAGGGGCTTCTTAGGACCTATCTTACCACTTGGGTCCCAAGGAAGCATGATCTTCACTTTGATGCCCAGCACACCTAAAGGATAGTTAGGACCATGGTTAGGACCTGCCTATGTTATCACCGTCCCCC